>JBBPBX010019440.1:0-22127 GCA_038048925.1 Garcialebias charrua | reverse complement strand
AACGCGCTCTGGTTCAAACTAAAGGGTGGAACATCAGACAATGTCCAAAATTAACATTCAAGCTGAATTTTGCTTGCTTTGTAGTGACCCGTCTACATCATTTACCCAGAATGAATTGCAACATAAATAAAATAATGACGTCTGTGTGCCCTTAGATTTTTTTTTAAATTATTAAATCTACAGTATTTTTTCTGTCTTCTTTTTGTAGCTGAAGTGATTCTAACATGAAAAATGTTTGTAAGCTCAATTATCCAGAAAGATAACAACAAAAAAGGTTAAATTGTGTCATCTGGACCACTTTCTTTAAGTGAGAAACGTTTCATCTCCCATCCGGAGGACTTCGTCTGCCTACAGCCTGCCCACCAGATTGGTCTCATAAGTAGCCTATAAAAAGCCTGTTTCAAGCCATTGTCCTGTTGGAATCTCAGACGTAGGCTTACCCCAAAATTACACCACACGCGTTGCGGTTCCGCCCCGCTCCGGTCCGACCTCCGCAGCAAATACGCACCCATTATAATCAATGACAGAATTTACACTGGCTCCGCACGGCGGCGGCGAGCTGCGGAGAGCGGACGGCAGTCCGTCAAAATTAGAAATTTTTCTATTTCTGCCGGACGCCGGAGCTGTGCCGGAGTCAACTTTTGAAGATTACGTCGCACCAACAGGAAAAGGAACGAGCACAACTTCCGTATTTACAAAATAAAATCACCACGGGCGGACTAATCCTAGCTCTATACGGATTTATTTGTACAAAAATGCTGTCAAACTATCATTTATGACTATTCTATGACTAAACTATTATATTTATGACTATGACTACGCCTACAAACGCAATACAAGAAATAAATAAATAAAAAAGTATTTTATTCTGAAATGTAAACATCACTTCCTGTTGCTCAAACCATGTAGCTCATTTACGAGAGAAGATCAAGGCAGCAGTCTCTCTACAGTTGTTCTCCTTCTTCCACCAAATGAATTGTTTTGTTCTGACTTACTTATTTATCACTTGATTTATCGCGCGATCTCGCACGTGTCTCGGAGCGGCGCATCCAGGCGGACCTGAGCGGAGCGGAGGCAGTGGGAATTGGACTCGTTCAGCTGCGACCTGCGTACCGGAGCGGGGCGGAGCCGCGTGCTGTGTAATTTTGGCGTTAGACTAACAAGGGTGAGTCAGGTCCTCTGGACAGGTTCTTCTTTGTTGAAATGTTTCATCTTTTATCCAAAATACATCTTCAGTCTTGAGGAGCTGAAAACAAACTCAAGGGTCCTGCATACTCCATCCGAAATTCCAAAATCAGTTCTCATTTTCGTAGTTGAGTGACAGAAACTGCATCATTTTGTTCGCAGAGCAGATTCGCCCACCCCTTCTCGACACAAGGCCTTGGACAAACTTTTTATCACGTGTTTTTCACCAATTATTATGATTGGTCAGAAGTTTGTGGGCGTGTTTGTCAATGAGGAAATGCGCTCAGACATTCAACAGTTCGACTCTTCAAACATACTAAATGAGTCAAATGGACAAAAACTCCTGTATGGAGATTGTGCAGACATCATATGGAGGAGTCGATCTGCTGAAAAGTGTGGCACTTTCTTCATGATAGATTTGTGACCGAACGGTGGATGCCGGGACGAGTGGAGACTCTGACAGGAAGAAACCTGCGTGGTGACATATACGGTACTGCAATGGGAGGAGTTTCCCAGAAGCTCTGCGTCTGTGTCTTGTGGGCTATGAAAGATGCGTGTGAACACGAACGTGGCGCAACCACGTGACCATGATTCGACTGTTCGGCTTTGGATGAAGTATGTCTTATAAACAGCACCTTCTCATAGTGGATCAACCAGTTTGCTGGTGGTGACCATCAGCTTAACAATTGATCGTTAGTGCGCTGATGACTGCTTGCAAGTCACAGAGGGCCAAGCGATACTGGCAATAACAGCAATGTAAGAGGGGGCAGTTGAACACGGAGGCCTCCGTCCCTGTTTAATGATGGTTTCCATCCTGAGCTGATGAGATCCAATACTTAAAGACCGTGTAAAGTGAATTTCAACATTTTCTTCAATAAACATTATAAATGTCATAATGGTAATCTTGTAAATGAGTAAAAAGTCTCAAAATTGTAGCTCAATTAATTTTGGAGTTATAGAGCAAACTGTGTATGAACATTTTTCTGTTTCAGGATTTTTTAGGCGTGTTTTAAACGTGACCGCGTTTCGTCACGCGGTCCTCATTAGTATAGCCCCACCCCCTGCAGCTCCAGCCGTATAAATTCGCCTCGGTGGAGCCGTTCACTCGCGAATCGCAGATAGCATCAGATAGCAATAGCATAGATATTTTGTTCATTGTTAGCTAGCTAATCAATTATGCCTCGTTCGTGCATCTTCCCTGGATGTCGTAATGGTCAGGGCACCCATACAGATCATAACATGTTTTTATACCGCGTGGTTTTATACCGAGTATCTGTAATGCCTGGATGGGTGAATGGATAAAGAGCTTGCCTTCTGTCCCAAACCCCACGGGTTCAAATCCCGCATGGTGCAACTCTTTTTTTTTTTTTTATTCATTCCAGTTTAAAAACACAAGAAAACTATTTACATGTACAAAAACAGCGTAACTCTTGGAAAAAGTAGCTGCTGTTACAGACAGAACTCAAATAAAAACGGAGCAGGTTTACTGGATCTCTGCTGCCTGCCTCTCCACCTCCACACAGTCAGTGCAGCTGCGCTGAAACCACGCCCACGCACTGACACGCCCCCAGCGTTCCAGGGCAAGGCAAAATCATGTTTTTTCATGATTTTTGAGACTTAATTTTATAAGGTAAACAATGTTTTTAATCAGTCAGATTTATATGGGTGATTAATAACACATATTTATGCCATGTGACAAACTAAAAACACACATTTAATTTCACTTTACACGGTCTTTAAGGCCATGGGTGTGAGCTTCTTGTCACTACAGCATTACATTCCTTAAGCCCGAGATACACTGAAGCAGACTCCGTATACGCGCGTATACGGAGCCGCTGCTACACTCGGCTTTCGTTCTCGCGTAGATTCTCGTGTTTTCGCTCCAAATTCTAACGTCATTTCCTCCGTACCGTCACTTCCGATCGTCACTTCCGCTAGTTTTTCGCTCCAAACGCTCGCGTTCTCCTTGTTGTAATATGAGCAGCTGAGCACGGAGAGGACTCAACTGAGCTCGCTGATTGGTCACTTTGACACGCCTACTGAAATGATTGACAGATTTCAGTCAGCTCAAAGTGAAACCTATCATGAGCAGCTCGCTCAGACTTCTGCGGTGTTCTGATACGGTCTTTCTACTATATATGTTATAAAAAGTTCTCTCAGAAATTAAAATAATAACAGGGAGTGCTTTTCCTGCAGCCCACAGCCCACCACAGCCCACCAGGGAATATATAAAACATCGCGCACCCAGGTAGGACCTGAATTCATTCATTTCATTCATCGAGTGAACGGAGGAAGAAGCGGTTACTTGACTTTAGGCAAAAAAACAAAAGAAAAGGCCCGATCAGCGATAAAAAAGAGGAATTTATTTCATTTGTGTAACATACAAAACAGTCCGGCGCCGGGGAAGTTTAGGTCAGACACCGCGCATCGCGTATGCGAATCGCGTATGCGTAGTAAAAAAATACTTTTGCGCGTACTTGCCCTGAGGGGCTACGCGGGGCTACGCTGCGTACGGGGCGTACGTACGCTGCGTATTGGCGTATCGTGAGGACGCTCGAGTGTATCTCGCCCTTTATGGTATTTGTGACAGCCCCAGTGAATTCGTTCTCAAGAAAGAAGGTAAGTAACCTTTTGAATTATCCTTGCGCCTCCAGTCCTTTTGAATTATCCTTGTGCCTCCAGTCCTTGATTCCTGATACAGTACCTCCTGGCAGTGTCTTTATGGACATCCCTTGACAGACCTTAGCCCCAGGAAGGAAACCGCCCTCAAGCCCAAGCCTGCCACTCTCTCCCCACCTGCACTTGCCTTTCATTCCTGTGGATCCCCTGGTCACGCCTCTGATTCTTCACACCACCTCCAGACTTGAATGACATAGCAAACCAAGGGCTACCCAGTGATCAGATCTCTCCAGCTTCTGAAGCCACAATTAATCTGTTTTCCTACAGATCCATTCCCAAGCCCTCAGAAGATTCACAGCTCTTTGCCTACTGTAGGTTTAAAATGATTTATATAATAATCTTACTTTGTACAACAGAACGTGCACTATACCGCATGTCTACGCATGTTACACCATATTGTTTTACATTGTTAGTGTTTATCTTAGTGTATATCTTAGATCCTTATTTCCTGTTTCTTTTATACTTTATATTTTGCTATTTGTGAATGTAACAGAGACCCAGTGTACATACTGTTAGGCTGATTGGTGACTCTAAATTGACCCTAGGTGTGAGTGTGAGAGTGGATGGTTGTTTGGTGTGAGTGAGACAGGTCCCTCTTGTAAATGAGTCCCCGTGACTCAACGAGGCTAGCCTGTATAAATAAAGGTTGAATGAATGAATACTACATGAGTTCCACCTCATGTACTACATGTGATGGAAGCGACAATAAAGTTGACTTGAACTTGACAACCAAACTCAGAACAAAAAAATCAGGCTGAAATATTTGCTTTTTCTAAAGTCTGGATGGTAGCATGAGCACTTTTATTGCCTTTATGTGTTTTACTGGTACTGTATTGAAAAATTCGGAACGTATTGTGACATTTTTTTGCAGGTGTTTGGGGGAAAACAAAGCTTGAAAGCATTTGTAATTACAATGCTTTGAACTGCACAAGTCAAGTCCCACAGCCACTCTTGCTGAGTCATATGGATCTTGCTTTGCATTGACTGTACAAAATATTGTTTACAGCGAGCATCACTGTAGAGATTTAGGCACTGTGTGACGAATCTGTGTGCAGGGAGTTTGCTTAGTTTGTCTTTGTTCTTCAGACAGGAGGCATAAGACACGAGGAAGGAGACAGAGGAATGAAAATGAGAGGCATGGAAAAGGCAAAAAGACGCACAAAGATAAAGAGACAGATAGCTCTTGTGTGTTTATGTGTTTGTTTGTGTCGCCGCAGGGTCCTCTTTTCCTCTCCCTCCTAGTTTTCTCCCCCTTTTCTGTTTCTTTAGTCACCGTCTGATTTTTTTGTTCCTCTTTCCATCATGTATCTGCCGCCTGTCCAGGCTGTGTTTCGCTCTCGTCTGATGTCTCAATTAAAATTAATGGGTTCAGTGTGTTCAGATAAAGAAGAAAGAGGAGGAAAATGCCTTTCCAGGAACAGTGGCGGCTTCTTGCATATTGGTAACCAATCCCTCCACGTCTGGGTCTATGCTAATGCTGCACAACACTGACAACTCTAATAGAACGGCTCCTGTAAAAGAGATGATTTTAAACAAAGTTTCAAAACCTGAGGCTTAAATAAACTCCCATACTGGATTGCTTATTGGTTTCATCAGGTTCGTATTTTAGGTGTACTCGATGTGTGTTTGGTCATTCTGGAGGGCACGTCGTCCTTACTTCCCTTGTATCCTCGTCCTTGAGATGTCTTCATCCCGGTGCGTGGCGGTGGCGCCCCTCGGCCCCCTTTATCGGGAGAGAACGCTGGTGTCAGCACTCCCGTTTCGCCACCTCCTCCCCCTCCGTCCTCCTCCACCTTTGCCTTTATCTGTCGCTTCTTCTAAAGATGCTCTTTCCATCTCCTGTACCCCAGGGGTCACGCCGGTGGAGGAGCAAGAGGGGAAGGCGGGAGGAAGAGAGCGTGCCTGACTCGGAGGCAGAAAGATAATTTCGGCCAGGCTGCTCTGTTTAAGGTTAAAGCCTGATTTGCATTTCAAAAGCAGCGGCCGGTCGTGTTGCCACCTCAGGGACGCCATCGACCAAGCGGCATGTCATTTAATGTCAGCAGGCAGCAGGGCCTTGATGAAATTAATAGAGCAACCTATGATTGATAACGGCACTGCTCATCAGCGTCACTGTCATGACCATCCGCCTGTCTCCCCTTCTCTTCAACCTCCCTCCATGAATTCAGGTGACTACCACAGCAGCTCAAGATCCCATCAGTGGCAGCACTTTTACTCAAATTCTACCTCCAAGTGCTTCTGATTGCCTTAAAGAGGGCTACCGTTTGCACTGAAACGAAAGCTAATCATCCACGCAACATCTGACACGACTGCATTAATCTCTGGAGACCAAGCATCATCAAATAAACAAAAGCATTTAAATTTTGTTTTACATGGAAACACTATCACTTTACAAAAAATACCACAAAAACATTGAAAATGAATGTAATGCGGCACTATTTTTGCAATTATGTTAACAGCTTTTTAGTAAGTTCCTAATCTTGTGTATTTGTAATTTATATCCAAGTTGTGTTTTAATTAGTTGTAGCAGTAAAATGACTGTATAACAACTTAAAATCTTAGAAAAATTACTTCAGTATGTGGAAAAAAATAACGTGTCGCTGTATCCAGTAAATATAAAATTCTATAAAAAACAGGGGTCTGCAATCTTTATGATCCAAAGAGCCATTTTTACACCTTCGTTCAGTACATTATACCATATTTTTCAGACTATAAGGAGCACTTAAAATCTTTTACATTTCTCAAAAATCGACAGTGAGCCTTATGTATTAACTCTGGTTGTGCTTACTGACCTCCAACTGATTTTACGTGGTTATTGTGAATGAGTTGAATAAATCCAACAATGTTCAGTCAGATCATTTGGACGGTTTCTATTATTTTTTTCTCTCCCCCAAATAGCCTGACTGAACATTGTTGGATTTTATCCCTGGATTAATGAGCGTGGACCTTGAAGTTGAAGAAAGCTTGACTTATCTGACTGTTTTGTTTCACTTAATGCACCTTATAATCCAGTGCACCTTATGTATGAGAACAGACCCATTCATTGGTATTGTGCCTTATAGTCCGAAAAATACGGTAAGTGTCCAGAGCCGCAATGACCTGTTACAACTGTGGTTATCAACTGGTGGCCCATGGGCCACTATAGGTGTGCTAGAGTGGCTTTTGTGGCTAGTAGGGGTGACATTATGAAGCTAAAAATATCTGATGATTTTAACATTTATTTAAGAAAAAGACCAGATTCTTGTAAAGAAGGCGGCATTTTTTTTTAACCATTTTTAAAATTAATTTAAATAAACTATGCATACAATTCTTCAAATAAAGAAATAAAGCATAAAGTTAAAGTGAGTATGTTTTACTCCTTGTATTTGCAAAATAAATTACAGGAAAACGGTTTGAACTAATACTTCGTCATTTGTATACCCAATAAAATTCAGTTTTATGTCAGTTTTGGTCAAAGCTTGAAAGAGCTGCTGCAGCGAGACCAAAAGGCCACATGTGACTCAAGAGCTATAGGCTGCAGACCCCCTGCTCTAAAACTATGCACGTTGTATGTATTTCTAGAACTGGTTGTAGAAATTGATTTTGATTTTTGAACAAATACGAGCTTGACAACTGTTGCACTTAAAACGGCATAAAAAAAGAGATATATTTAGGGTTTCTAGGTGACAATCAAGTCTCTTGGTGCAGTCTTTTTGTCTTTCCAAACCAATTTATGTCACTTTGATGACAGTTTCACTCAACACAATTGAAAATGCTTTAGTACATTTTAGTTTCATGTTTTCTGACATAAAAATTACACAAATCTGATCATATTCCAGACAATTTTTCTGATTTGTAGCAATTTTGTAGTGGAAAACTTAATACTAACTTGGGAGAAATGAGAAATTTTACAACCAATTTACCAAAATCTTAATGGAAACTGACCTCTCTTCATTTATTTGTTGGCTTGTTAGGATCTTTTTTTTATTATTATTAGTGTGACTTTTTTAGTTTTCACATTAAATATTAATCTAAAATGATGATTATAGGTACTTGTAGTTTCCATGTGAGTTGGTATCCTATCAGCTGGAAGTTTGATAAAAATGCAACAATTTCTGGTAAATCAAACTCCATACAGTATTTACTTGTTGCTCACTGAAACGTAGCTCAAAAACAGTGGAACATGTCCTTTTATTCAAAACTGTGTTTCAGTCAGTTAGACTATAAACTTATGCATGCATTTTTAAAAAGCCTTAACATTATTAAGTCTTACTTTTCCTGCTCAGCTTCTTGCAAAGTGTAAAATTAATTTTTAATTTCAGGTTGACAGAAAATTTTCTTTTCTAAGAAATGTTTTATTGTGAAAGACTTTCATGTGGTTCTGAAAAAAAAAAACTCTAAGGACACATTTGTTGCAGACGAGTCCCCAACTATATACAAAAAAAAAAAAGCATGTATAAACACATTGCTTTTGTTTTTGTCTCAAAGATTTAAAACTTTGCTGAGATAATCCATCCATGTCACAGGTGTGGCAGATCAAGGTGCTGATTAAGGTGCTGAACGACTCCCTTCAGGCAGGAGGCTTCGGTCAATTGGGACCAGAACCTCCCGCCATAAAAACAGTTTCTTCCCCTCTGCTGTCAGACTTTTGAACACTCATAACTTGCCTTGGTCGCTGTATTTTGTATTTTGATTGGGAATCACTGTATCACTGTATTTTGATTGCACCACTCTAATTGCGCTGTTTCTTAGTAGGTTTTGTTCACTGAATATTGTATTGATGTTTTGTGGTTTATGTTTTTTATGTTTTATGTTTCTATATTTTATGCACCGTTATGCCGAAGCAAATTCCTAGTCTGTGAATCCTGTTCATTGACAATGGCAATAATAAACTGAATCTGAATTAGATAGCATGATTATTGCACAGGTGCGTCTTATGCCCCTTTTCCATTAGTACCTTTAGTACAGCACGGTTCCTTTTGCGCACATAGAAAAAGTCTTAGATCTGTAATGAAATAATGACCGTAACTGTAAGGTATTTAAACACTTACTGGGCCAACATTATTGTAGATGCGCAGATCTGAGCAGACTTTAATTGCACAAACTGCCACCAATGCGCGAGTTCTTCCTTTTTCCGATACTAAATTGCTTTTGCTGTAATTAGGAAAAATGTAATTTCACGAGAGGCTTCAACTTATGTTGGTCTACCAAAAAAATAGACCTTTTATTGAAACTATCACAAAAATTACATTAAACATTTGTATCGATATTAGCTCTGATTTAATAACTACGTTGACAAGAATTCAAATTAAAACAAACAGACAATTAGGAACTTAAACTGTTGGCACATTACTTGACAGATTAATAGCTTATGAAAAGAAGAAATAGGAGGAAGAAGATGAAAGCTAAGTTAACTGAAATTAATTATTTGAAACAACCAGAGTGGCACCTTCCCATACGGATCCGGCTGTACCTCCGACACGTGCAGCATACAAACAAGCCTCTTTACCTGGTGACGATAGTCCCTTGGAGGTGAGGACAGAGAAGTTTGTGGACACTAACGGACTGTGTTGTCCCGTTGAGGTCCAGTCGACTTCGTGCGTGTATGACTGGATCAGACGAGCCAGGAGCACGCTTTCACCGGCAGGAACAGGACCAGCTACTGGCTGAACTTTCAAAGTAAAACTTCAGAAAACAAATTCTTTCAGAAATGAGATGAAAGGATCACAGTAAGGCTTTACTATGATTCCAGCTGAGACGTGGGTCGAGTTGACATAATGACCGGAACGTCTCCAGCTTTTCCCAGAGGAGAGAAACCAGTTGTCAGTTAGTTCTCTTCCAAACACTGAAGCCAAAAATGCAGGAAGTGCCATTTAAGAAGGGGGTGTGACTTAGTCACATACTTCCTGCTGATTGGCTGTCCATCACTAGCCTGGCCCTCGCCATTCCTGCACAGCTCCGCTCAATTCTATTTCCCTTCACTGCTGGGTCTGGGATTTGTCTCATAGACAACGATTTCTCCGGTCGATTTTTGACCGGACCAATCAGAGAACAGAAGGCAGATTGGCGGATTACCGGACCAATCAGAGAACAGAAGGCGGAGTTTTGAACGACGTTGACTGACGTCGTCAGTTAAAATGGCTGCCGCCACGAAGGAATTTTCCAGAAAACAAGGTAAAAAACTATTATTTCTTTCCTGAGAAAAACTATATTTCTTAGCTGACGTTATATCAGAAGTGTTCCTGAGCTTAACAGTTCCTAAATCAATTCACGAAATGGTCAAATCTGCTGGATTTAAATAGTTTCGGTTTGACATTTTCCAAACAGCCTCAGGGTGCGCTACGAAAATAAATGATAAAAAATCGAATTTTATCTCAAATGTTTCATCCAGGCCAACAGTCAGTAAATTAAAGACATATAATTACACACTGGTAGCAGAAAAAATATCCACCGAGTGGTTTCTGAGCTTTTTATCTGAATAGCCTGGACCTCGCCAGGCTAAGCTAACAAAACTCCGCCTTCTGTTCTCTGATTGGTCCGTTCAAAAATCGAACGGAGAAATCGTTTTCTATGGGAGGAATGCCAGACCCTAGTCAGAAGCAAAGTGAAGGACAGGGTGTGGTTTTAACCAGGCTAGTTCATCACTAGAGAAGGAGTGACTTTGCCAGTGAGTGAGTTTGAGTGACAGATGATAGGGTAGACAATACACAGAACACATACGTCAGAGTATGCAGGTGCATGTGAACAAGCAATGTAACTTGTTTTGAGAACAGATTCATTGTTTTTAGAAAGGACGGGAGACCGAAAGCAAGCTATGTCTAGCACTTTTCCTTCGAAACAAAAACAGTTCAAACAAATACGAAGGATTGTTCATTCAACTTTAGACACTTATTCTGCATAGAGCAGACAGTTTAAAGCACGATCATTCTGAGATGTTCTCTTAACTTTGTCATATTTAAAATATACCAGCTTAGTAAAATCATCATTAAATGACAAAAATATACTGTTGATCAATTCTGAATTAACACACATTAAAGAGAAAGTTCAATCTGATTAATTAGTGTCCATTAATTCATAATAATTGTTAACCAATATAAGTGTCCAATCGTCTCCTTGAGGGCTTCAAGAAGGTGTAACACTTAGAGTTTCAAAGAGATGCAGAGAGGTGTACTTGAAGGTCAAGCCTAAAATATCAGAGGTTAGGTGTATCACTACAGATCTTTGAGTTCAGTTCATGAGAACTGAAACAAAAACAAACGTGTTGATTTATATTTTTGTTCAAGGTATTAAAAGTGTCCGACAAAACACACATCCAGACTGTTGCATATGGTCCACCACCACCACCCTTCCAACAACAACTACGACGACGACGACGACGACAACAACAACAACAACAACTAACGAGTTCGGAGCCCTGGGATCTCTAAAATTAGACCCAAACCAAAATCTGGATTACCAATAACTTTCCAACACGACAGGATAATTGAAAAAATATATATTTTTGGTTTTGCTTGTTTCTCATTGGCTCTTGAAAGACTGTCAGCCAATCACATCAGGTTCAAAATAAAATAAACTAATTCACAGAGAGACAAAAAAGATTTTAAAGCGCAATTCTGGAGAATGGCAAATAAACCCATCCATCTTTACCCATTTCTCCAGGTTGCAGTGGTCACTGGTTCCCATACCCAGCAGTCACTGTGCGAGAGGTGGTGGACACCCTGGACAGGTCTCCAGTCCATCACAGGGACACATAGAAACAAATGAGACGAACAACCATTCACTCTCTCACTCACACCTAGGGACAATTTAGAGTCCCGTCAGCCTAACATGCATGTTTCTGTCTGTGGGAGGAAACCCTCACATGCACAGAGAAAACAGAAAAGTCCTCGGCCAGGATTTGATCTGGCAACATATTGCTGCGCCACCGTGCTATACCCTTATTTACAAACTTAGACACTTAAAGAAGATGTAAAAGTGTGACTCAGGATAATGGTAAATCCAGCTAAATGTCAAAAATAGATATAAAAAACTATAAATAAAAATTATCAAATATAAATCTGTTAAAATTGCACATTGGGTGTGTTGCCGCTTTGGTGTGGGGGATAAGCGCGCGGCACATGTTCTGAGGCTGGGCCTCTCTGCAGGCGTTGCGGGTTCACGTCCAGAGAGAGTCAGAGAATCTTTATTGTCATTTGCACCGCATGTAGTACATGTGATGAAATGAGATTATGTACACAGGGTCCCAGTTACATCCAACAACAAAATGTAAGAGAAAAACAGTAATAACATCTAGGATATGAACTAAGAAAAACATCCAACTAGAAATACACTAAGTAATAGAAAAACATCATTACAAACAGCAGCACGAACATGAGTCTTTATGAGCAGATGGTCACAGATGAACACAGCAACAAGAAAACAGATCAGCATCAGCATGATGTGATATTTTGCAGTGTTTATTCTTATTATTTATTTATTCATGAGTCTAACAGCCTCAGGGTAGAAGCTGTTCCTCAGTCTAGTGGTTCTACATTTGATGCTCCTCAACCTCCGTCCTGAGGGGAGTGGGGCAAAGAGTGAGTGTGCTGGGTGAGTGGGTCTTTCATGATGCAGGTGGCTCTTTTCCTGCATCTGGAGGTGTAAATGTCTGTGATGGTGGGGAGACTGACTCCAACAATCTTCTGTGCAGCCTTCACCACTCTCTGTAGAGCTTTTCTTTCTGCAGCTGTGCAGCCTCCATNAAAAAAAAAAATTGCACATTGTGTTGAAAGGCGTGTTGTTTTTCCTTTTATTGTGTGAATGTTTATGAAGTATTCACTCTGTATGATCCATTTTTCTTCCGTACGTTTTTTCGGTGCAATTTTCGTCCCGCAGTTTTCAAGCTACTTCAACAACCAAATATCAAAATGTTCAGCTCTTTCAGGACAATCCTGCTGTGACTTTTGGTATTGGTGCAACTTTAGCCTTTTGAAATATTTAGCCTTTTGAAATATTTAGCCTTTAGAAATATTTAGCCTTTCAAAATATTTAGCCTTTTCTGCCACTTTTTTCTCATAGAAAATAAATTGAGCTCATTTTTACATCCTTCAGATCTTTACATCTGTTTACAACGTTTTACTGCTCCTTTCACATTTTGTTCTGCTTCAGCTTCTTTGTGTAAATTTAAAAAAAAAATCAGCTGTTGCTGTTTCTGATCCTTTCAGATGCTTTCTACAACTACAACAATTACAACACTTTTGTGTTTCTTTTAACTTCTTTCTGCTAATTTCAGCTTGCTGTTCATGCTCCTTTCGGCTTATTTCTGCTAGTTTAAGTTATTTCAGCTACTATTTAGCTGTTTTTATGCTAATTTCAGCTTTTTCAGCCACTGGTAATTCTGCATTTTTTTGCACTCATTTAAACTTTTTCAGCTTAATTAGGGAAAATTGTGCTCTCTCCTCTTCCTTCTGGTAACTTAAGCTTCTTTCTGCCTTTTTAGCTACTTTTAAGCAGTTTTTATGGTAATTTCAACTTTTTTCAGATCCTTTCAACTTTTTTGAGCTAATTTTGACTTCTTTCAGCCTAATAGGGCAAATATGCTTTCTGCTGCTGATTTAAGCTACCTTTTCGACTACATTGTTAGCATTTTTAGCTAATTTTGCTTGTTTTGGATAAATTCAAGTTTTTCTAGGTCATTTCTGCTACGTTCCGCCTACTTAATGTCTTTCCATTAATTTTAGCTTGTTACGCTCTTTTTAGCTTAATTATGCAAGTTCCAGCTATTTCTGCTCTACCGTAATTTCCGCCTTTTAAGTCGCTTTTGTCCAATATGTCCAATAAATTGGAAAAATCCGTAAATATGTCGCTTTGCCCCATAAGTCGCATCTATTATGAGTCACCGCTGACACGTCGTGTATGGTACGAGTCACCCCCTGCTGCATATGGCGGCCACAGGAGTGTGCACGGAAAGACTTTAACAAGATTAACACGGTAAAAACTATTATTTGTTTGCTGAAAATTATAGCAAAGATGTGTCTTAGCTTAACCTTTCCTTAATAACTGCACGTAATTGTCAAATCAGCTGGATTTAAAAAGTAGTTTTGCTACGTGCACCCGCACGGTTGGGACCGATGCATTTCTTTAAAATTTAGCAAGATAAACACTTAAAATGTGTAGCCTATATTTGTTTGCTGATATTATAGCAAAAATGTTTCTGAGCTTAACCATTCTTTAAGAAATTCAATACTGTAATGGTCAAATCTGTTGGATTTAAATTATTTCGCTTTGACGTCTTCCAAACGGTCGCGCGCGCGTTGCGAAAATAAATGATAAATACAGTACATAGAATTTTTGCTCAAACATCTCCTACAGCTAATAGGTTGTAAATATCCATCCAGTGATTACTTTCCGTAAGTTTCATTAAAATCTGTCGTGGGGTTCATGAGCTATTTTGTTAACAAACACTAGTTCAGACCTCCAGAGAGCAGGAAGCCAGGCTGCGACAGAGTGAGTCCGAGCAGAGGAGGCTTTTTTCGGACACATGAGCTGGGAACGGTCGGTGGACCCTAGTGGCCGAAAGTGGTACTGCTGCCCCTAGCGGCCGAAAGTGGTACTGCTGCCCCTAGCAGACGAAAGTGATACTGCTCCATTTTTTTCGTCAGAATGAATGGAAAATGTCATATCTCAGCCAAAAATTGGTTTAAAAATATGGGAAAAAATCCATAAATATGTCGCTTCGCCCCATAAGTCACAGGACATGAAAATTAGTTTAAAAAAAACTGTGACTTATAGGCTGGAAAATACGGTATTTAACTGTTTTGTATTTAACTGTTTTATGTTAATTTTAGCTTTTTCAGGTAATTCCACATTTTAGCTCATTTCAGCTCTTTCCGATTCCTTCTGAGCTTCTTTCTGTCTCTCAACAACTTTTCAGCCGTTTTTTTTTTTTTTTGCTGATGTCAGCTTTTTTTTAGCCATTTTCCTCATTTTTCTGCTCATTTCTTCTTTCAGCGTAATTGGGCAAACATGTTCTTTCTTCTGCTAATTTAAGCTAGTTCTACCTTTTTGACTACTTTGTTAGCATTTTTAGCTAATTTCAGCTATTTTTAGGTAAATACAAGTTTTTGGTGGTAATTTCTGCTACTTTCAGCCTAATTAACTTATTTCTGCTAATTTCAGTGTGCTATGCTCATTTTAGCTTAGCTATGCAAGTTTCAGCTAGTTCTGCTATTTCAGCTACTATTTATCTGTTTTCATGTTAATTTTAACTTTTTCAGCTAATTCCACATTTTTAAGCTAATTTCAGCTCAATCTGCTTCCTTCTGAGCTTCTTTATGCCTTTCAACTGCTTTTCAGTCATTTTTTGTGAATGTCAGCATATTTCTTAATTTCTGTGCTCATTTCTGCTGTTTTTTTTACCTAATTCAGCAAATGTGTGTTTTTTCTGCTTCTGGTAATTTAGGCTTCTTCTTCCACTTCAGTTACATTTCAGCATGTTTTTTTTAAGCTAATTTCAGCCGTTTCTCAGCAAGTTCTTCTGCATTCACATTGCATTTTCACAGGGAATGAAATGTCTCTAGTTGTTTTTGCATTTGTTTATTTCACTTTTACTACTTTGTATATACCTGTGAAAAAATATAAGGTAAATTAAGATTTTCATTGGTGTGAGTGGAGAAGTCACGCTGGGATAGCAAGAATTACTTTGAGCAGCCTGTCTCCTGAAATAGCAACTCTTGGCCCAAGTGTTTTGGCAGCGATTAAAATCCCAAAGCCCAGAAAAACGTAAGGTTGTGAGTAAGAGGGAACATCGGAGATGGAGAGGCCCAGCGGGAGGTGTCATTGCTGGGCAGGGATAAAGCTGTTAGCCCCTGCTAATAGATGTCCTGATCCTGTAGGTTGGTGGCCAGTAGGGTCAGACTCTGCACACATCACACCTCCAAGACAAACCTCCAAGGCCTTGTCGAGTGCAGACAGACAACAGGCAAATGAAGAAAAGAGCAAGGTTGGTAAAAAAGGGGGGGCTTGTCAGAGAAGAATGTTTTGAAAAGAAAAAAACACAAGAGGGAAAGATCTGTCTGTCCTGAAATGACTTGAAATGTTCTTGTCAGTTCTAATCTCTGGGTGTTGTAGGAAGGAAGAAGTAAGGGAGGACATGAGGTGCACGGTAATCTCCCACGCCAGTAACGGCTCAAGCTCATATCCCAGTCTGCGTTCAACTCCTCGGCCATCTTCAATCCACTTCATTAATAATTTTGCGCACATCATTTTTGACTAAACCAGCAGCACGAATAGACAAAACAAGAGGTAAAGATGAAAAGGTGATTCACATCCTCCTTCCTCCAAAATCGCACTTTTACATCCGCCATTATCCATGAAGTATACTGAAAGCAGTCAAATGAGAAAAAGAGGGGAGAAAAAAAAGAAAACAAGTGCCAGGAAAGAAAGCGAAACAATAAAAGGAGGCAGAGGAGGCGCAGCCGCGCTTGAATCAATTACATCCTAAAGGATCTTTCATTTGCATCCGTATCTGTTCAAAACCTGAACAAATGCCAGATGCCTTTGTGTGTCCGGTTATTTATAGTGCGTATTTTTTTCCTTCTTCTCCTTTCATAATTGTGCAGGAAATATCAAATTTGCATAGAGTGATTATTGTTGATTGTTTATCTAGTCGTCAGAACGTCTCAATATTCGAAGGCTGACAGGTTGTCAAGTACTTAAAACTCATTTATTTGGGGGGAAATTTGCATGTAATTTGGCGGTAATGAGGGGGATGTCTGTGGTCATGGATTAGATGCTGGAGATGCTGCAGGGAAAAGAAGGGGGATTCTGGCTGACTGGCATTCCTCCACTTGAAACACACGCTTTATCCTCGGCTCTGCTGCTGACGCTACCTAGTGCTGCTCACCCAAAACAACAGAGGATTGTGCATAAATGCTTGGCACGGTTCGAGACTCTAACAGGAGCAGGAGTGAGCCAGGAGGAATTATGCTCAGCACTGCTCTGCAGACTGTCTGAGGCTCCAACATGTGCTTACAAACAGAATATACAGTATCTAACAGGATATTTGCTTTTTAAATATAATAGACATTTAAAATGTTTGAGCCCCAAGTGAATTTTTACAGTGTTTTTGCATACATTTTTTTGCCAGTTTTTGTGACTCCATGGAAGTGTCTGTAACCTTAAAAGAACCCTCCTTTTGTTGTAAACATTGAGATGTTTCTTCTACCAGATAAGAGCAATATAACTGATGGCTATATTAAGTTGCCACAACTCTAAACTACTAAATAGTCTCCAGTTTTAATGCCTACAGGATCTGTGGTGAGAAAAGGGAACGGGTGGAAGAGAACCTGGAAAGGTGAGGTATGCACTTGAAATGAGAGGAATGAAAGTCAGCCATAGTAAGACAGAGTACATGTGTGTGAATGAGAGGGAGGCCAGTGGAACAGTGAGGCTACAAGGATCAGAGGTCACAAAGGTGCAGGACTTCAAGTACTTTGGGTCCCCTGTCCAGGAAAATGGGGAGTGTGGTAAAGAGGTGAAGAAGAGAGTCCAGGCAGGATGGAGTGGATGGAGAAAAGTTTCAGGAGTGATTTGTGACAAAAAGGTGTCAGCAAAGGTCAAATGAAAAGTTTACAAGACAGTGGTGAGACCAGCTATGTTGTATGGTCTGGAGACAGAGACATGGTAAATGGAGCTTATTTATATAGCGCTTTCTAGCCCCCTGTGAGGAGCCCCAAAGCGCTTTACAATACCAGCCATCCACCCATTCATACACCGGTAGCAGTGCTTTAAGTGGAAAAAAATAAGTGCCGGTACCCTCCGTAATGTCATAATAATATGCATACCTGCAAACTCAGAAGGGATGAAAAAGGTGACAAACGTTGCGCCAACCCCCCCCCCCCCGAAAGATTTTGTATTTTTTAACATGCTTCAAGTAAAAGTCATTTACTAACCTAATTTAATGAGGACATAAATAGGAAAGATTGTGTCAACCAAAAAATTAACAACCAACAACAGCAGCAAGTCAAATACTGTACAGCAGAACATTTTGCTAACAATGCGCTGCTCCGAGTCAACAGATGCATTTAAAAACTTAAGACTTATCTCTTCAGACAGGCTTTTGGTTAATTTTGTACATTGATTTTAGAGTTATGTTTTACCTTTCTGTATAGTACTTCTGTGATTTTATGATTTTATTTTTCCTTTTGTAAAGCACTATGTGACTCTCATGTCTGTGAAATGTGCTATATAAATAAAACTTACTTACAGTAAAAACTCATTTCTTAAATATGCTGGTGAAGATGTTTTGCCAGAAATTTTGAATAAAGTAGATGCCATTTCCTGCACTGTATTTTAACAAGTTGTTAAACATCTGTATAAACGTGATTCACTAACTATTTTAGAGACATCTAACAAAATAAAGTCAGGTCCTGTGAACAGATTAAAAAATTGTTGAAATTATTATTGATCATGAATCAGGATATTTTAGAGACACCTCATTTAACTACTTAATATAGACATCATCCTGTTTTTAAACTCACTAAAGGTTGAATGAAAAAGATAATTAAATTAATGTGACACTTTATCACAGTGGCTGGGTGCAATTGACTGTTATTTTGTTAATTTTTATTTAGTTTTATTTGTAACACATGCCATTTTACTAAACAATGGTTACACTGCATATATAAAAATATTAACTTTACCCACACGTTGGAGGAGTTACTTCCGCTTCCCTCGCGCTCTGTCGCGCTGCAGAGTTTTTTTTTTTTTTTTACAGAGTTCGCTGTCGTCTCCTCCCCCTGTCTATCCTGAGGTTGTGATTGGCCAAATGACGCGCTCCACCAAAGATGTTTTATTGTCGTGAAGATGCATTACTCTTTCTTGAAATCCAGTCGGGGGAAATGATGCATTCTAATCTGCCACGGGTCTTTCAAGTGGAGAAGACGAAAATAAGTTCCGGAACGCACCTTACGCTTAAAAAAAGTCCCGGTACTCTCAGGGTTAAATTTTATAAGTGGCGGAACTGGGTACCGGTGAGTTCCGGCCCACTTAAAGCACTGACCGGTAGTGGTAGCCTGCCTTGCAAGGCGCCATCCAGACCTACCGGGAGCAACTCTGGGTTAAGTGTCTTGCCCAGGGACACAACGACACATGGTGGGCGGACGCGGGATTCGAACCTCCAACCTTCTGATCGGGGTCGACTGCCATTACCACTGTGCCACGGCCGCCCCTGACATGGTCAAAAAGACAGGAGACAGAACTGGAAGTGGCAGAAATGAAGATGTTGAGGTTCTCCTTAGGAGTGACAAGGATGGATGATATCAGGAATGAGACAAGGATGGATACGATTAAGAATATCATCAGAGGTACAGCACAGGTTGAACAACTGGGATGTAAAGTTAGAGGCCAGACTGAGATGGTTTGGACATGTCCAAAGGAGGGACAGTGGGTATATTGGTAGAAGGATGTTAGAAATGCAGCTGCCAGGAAAAAGACACAGAGGAGATGCAGTTAGAGAGAACATGGTGGTAGTAAGTAAGTGCTATATGTTGTCATCACTGTATGCTCCCATACAATGATGACATTGGTTCACTGCATTTAACCCATCACGCCTGGGATACACCCAGGTGGAGCAGTGGCCAGCTATTGAGTGCCCAGGGAGCAATTACGGATTGGATGTCTTGCTCGGAGACACAATGTCTGGGAGTCAAAATGCATTTTTCTGGTCCCAAGTTGGCTGCCGTACCTCTACCCCATCCCTGTCCCCTAGTTGGAGTGAGGACAGAGTGAGATGGAGGAGGATGACTCGCTGTGATGACCCCTGAAGAGAGAGCAGCTGAAATAAGTACTGTAGTTTCAATTCTGCATATACACTTCCAGTTTAATTCATTGGGTAACTCAACTGAACTGATACCAAACCTTCAATGAACAATTTGTCTCCCTCAACCCACCCACCACCTTCCATATGAAAGTGTGATTAATCTTATTTTAATAACAACCAGAGAGCCGATACCACCCATCCCTGCGTGGGGACGGGACTAGCGGGCTCCCAGTGGGGTTTGGTTGTTTGTTGCTGTTAACGGCACTGTCTTTCATTATCAGTCCTCAGCTTCATCTGTCATGTAGCGAGGTACTGGACGTGGCGAGCTAATGAATAAACATAGCTGAGGGCAACCAGGCAGTGGGCACGTACACAAACAAATGCAACTTTGATGACTTGCTTGTTTGTTGTTCTCTGCTGGGTTTTTAATTCCTCTGTTTCACCTTGTCGCAGGCCAGTTCAGACCTCAGGAGGACTAGCTGGGATGAGTTGTTAGCCTGGACTTCACACTGCACGGCAGAGCACAAAACTTTGAGCACCTGTTAAAACATTCAGCATGTTTCACCTTGAATGCAAGGTCATCTTCAAAAGGAAGAGCAGGCAAAGCAAACCCTCTGTTCTCAGCTATCGGTATGACTGACTGACAGGAGAAAATAATACAGAATGAACTCACCGACAGTCAGAACACCAGCACCCCTTTGACACTCTCAAAGTCACCTCAAGTCCAGGGTTAAACACTCTTTTTGCCTTTTACTGTATAATAAATCTGCCCCCAAAGTCTGGACTGTAAGCCCAGCGAGGGTGAGCCACTAGATTGGATGTACCCACTGTATCTACGTTTGCGTACCACTCTCATCACCTAAGAGCATTTCGGTGTGCTCGTGTGACTTTTTTAAAAGGGTGAGTGTGGATAATCAGCTCAGAGCGCACCGGACTAAAAGGGCGGGTCAGAGTTTTAAAGAGTTGCAATGTATTTCCCATCCCTGGATAACGGCAATGAAGTGGACCCTTGTGACTCAACCTGAGAGCATGAAAAGGGCCTCAAAGGGGACAAGCCATCGCTGGCCCTCTCTTTATTGTCCTAACGGCTGCCTGCACTATGACGAAGTGCGGAGAGTGAAAGGAGTGGAGTGCTGGAGAGCTCTCGTTGCTTTACCCTACCCAGCAGCCGCTCTCCATCATGAAAGCCCAGGTAATGCTCTCTGATCAGCATGATAGCATTTCAAAGAATATGTGTGCTGGAGCTTAGCAGCGTGTGTGGATAAGTGAGACTACCGCTGCCACTGATATAGTACATTTATGGATTCTGGTTTAACACTGGCAGCCAGCTTTAGCAACCATCATGATCTAAAAGTCAGACAACTTCTTCCAGTGTGGCTGTATTGATATTCTGGGGAAGATTCTCAGTCATCCAGGACATGATAAAATCAGAACAAGCGCTCAATACCATACCATACCATACCATACCATACCATACCATACCATACCATTTTATTTATAAAGCACTTTAAACAGGAACAAGTCCACACAAAGTGCTGGACAAACAAACACGCAACAGGCAACACAGACAATGAAGTACAACACGAAAAACATAAAAACATTGCAGATCATAAATAAAACGATCCAATACAAATCAGCTGGCATTGAAAGCAATGGAGTAGTAGGGTGTACAATACAAAAACAACTGGACTTTATTTGTTACAGAAAACGTTTCCCCCTCTATCCAAAGGGCTTTTTCAATTCAAAGGAGCAGCCTGTGTGACAGTGAAGTTTTATACAGGCTGACATGCCACGCACCAACCTATGTAAATTGGAAGCTGAGATAACGCCCACACATACCTGAGATAACATACCCATCCTATGTAAATTGACGAATCAACATCACACCTTAACAGTAGGGGGTTTGTTAAAGTGTCACTAAATGGCCTCTGGATCTTTAACTCCTCCCCAAGTCCCGATTCAAAATCTTCAACAAAATGGGCGTGTCGAGAGTCAAGCAGGGGAGGAGGTTGGGGGTTGTCCTGCGTTCACGCCCCTTCTAGTGGTAAACTCCCACCCCTCCCCAAGTTTAGATTTCAAAATGGCGGATAGTCGCGTCTTCAGTAAGTAAATACCTAAACTTGTACTAAAATAACAGTTGTAAAATGTTGTTGCGTGTATTTAATCACACACAAACAGCTTAAGCGTATGCTTCTGAACACAGAACACATTAAAAACCTGTGTTTAGTTGCATGGCATGCGGTGTACGGCTGTGTTTTTGTCGTTTGTCATTTAAATTTGCCACATCTTATTACTTAGCACATTACAAAAGTAATGTTTCATAATAAATTTTATTATAAAATATTGATTTTTCCTATCCTCGTTTTGTTTGACGCTTTGGCTTATTTTTGTTATGCAACCCAGAACTAAACGCACGTTGTTTTTTTAATTGACTATAAATTAGCACCAAACAGTGGTAAAATATTTTATTTGGTTTCCAAATATC
>JBBPBX010019439.1:14967-44457 GCA_038048925.1 Garcialebias charrua | reverse complement strand
AGATCGCAATGAAAGAAAAATCAAAGGTAATGTTAAGGTTCAAAAAATAAAGTAAATTCATCAAACTGTAGAAACACTGAAGTGGCCAAATAAACTGACAGTTGCATACTGAGAAAAATGGTAACAGACGGGTGAGTACCATGTCAGCAAGTAATGAATGCTAACTCCATAATCATACTTGGCAAAAAGTAAGCATCAAATAGCACTTTACGAATATCCAATTTAAACAAAGGCTGTGACTCTCAGATTGATTTTTCCAGACTATTCTGGGGGGGTTGGTAAATATAGCTGTATATTCCATTGGTGTTGGTGCTACAAGATGAACTGCTCCAATTCTCTGATTTGTGCTCGTTAGCATAGTGGTACCTCTCCCATCTTATGTAAGACCTTTTCCAAGAAGCGCACTCTCATTACTGAAAAGGCCAAGTTGACATGAAGCCTGAGCTACAGGAACATCACTGAGCTGTATCAAGCATACTTTTAAAGACTTCTACA
Organism: Garcialebias charrua; assembly: GCA_038048925.1. NCBI lineage: Eukaryota > Metazoa > Chordata > Actinopteri > Cyprinodontiformes > Rivulidae > Garcialebias > Garcialebias charrua. Next base: position 43,962 of record JBBPBX010019439.1, on the reverse strand, counting down.
TCAAAGAGAGTGTCAGTACGAAAAGGGAAAAAAATGAATAAAATAGGACAGTCGAGGGGTGATGTGACAGATAAAATACTGTATTTGAAAGGATATAAACTGGCTAAACAAAATGGTACTACGTAGTTCTTTGTATTGTCAGTAAAGAAAAGGTGGAAATTGTAAAAAAAAAAAAAAGATTCAGTTAAATTGTGACAAAAAATATAAACAGAACAAAATGTAGTTTCACAACTTGATGGGGATTTAACAGAAAGTCAACAGTCTGGGATCAAGCCTCTGTTGAGAAGTCAAATATCCTTTTGTCCTTTAAATCCATTTAGGAAGCAGAGATATTGCCTACACACACAAACACACACACTCATACCCATTGATATTTCAGCCAAATGATTCCCCAAACATAAAAAGACCCACAATCGCACACCTAAAGAAGGCGTGCTCACGTCAGCTTGCTCAGTCACGTCGATCTCCATGAACCTACAGCTTGACAATAAAAAAACATACTTTCGAGTCAAGCACCCTGCAAATACACACCCAGCCTCACATGCGTCAGCGAATGGACCTTTGCCGACAGCTGACACGATGACTGCGAGTGACGCTGACGTGAGACACACTACGCGGGGGGTAAGATGACTCAACCAAGGTCCTGTGTGCAGAATATTCACCACACTGTTTTGTTGTTCGTTTTCTTTTTCAAATGCATCTTTTTTTTACTGAAATCATTGTTCTATTCAGTCCCACAAAAGACTAAGTTTTGCCTGTATTTCGTTAATTCCTACTCGTAAATTTGTCAAAGAAAAAGCTGAGCTGATGACGCATGGTCCATAACAAAAGGCGGTTGATGAAAAGTGTCATTTATGTTTAATTACAGCATAACTGACTTGGATGTCCATCTCTCCTTTGTAAGTACTTTGTTCTTTGTGCTTGCCCTCAGGTAAGCACATCTGCTTAGTATTGTGGCAAACATTTGCAATTAGAACAATCACGAAAGAGGATTTTATGAAATCTTGAAATTCAATCCTAAATTAGTTCCACTCCCTGTTACATAAGGTTCCACAGGGAGACATAAAAAAACCAACAGATTAGTAAAGACAAGCCACCAGCTGAGAAAGTAGAAGCTGGTTAAGAAACATTATTGGTCAATTCCAATAGCATTAAACCAAACATACTTTTTGAAAACCACATGTACTTTACAAAAATATAAATGCAACACATGTTTTTTGCCCAAATTTTCAAATATTTAAGATTTTATCTACATACACAAAAGGCCTTTATCTCTCAAATACTGTTCCCAGTTTTGTGTAGATCTGTGTTAGTGAGCGCTTCTCCTTTGTTGAGATAGTCCATCCACCTCACAGGTGTTGCAAAATAAGATGCTGATTAGACACCATTATTATTGTACAGGTGTACCTTAGGCTGACCACAATAAAAGGTCACTCTAAAATGTGCAGTTTTATCACACAGCACAATGCAACAGATGTTGCAAGTTTTAAAGGAGCGTGCAATTGGCTCAGTGGCTGCAGGAATGTCCATGTTCAGAGAATGTGGCAGTACATCCAACCAGCCTCACAGCTGCAGACCACGTGTAACCACACCAGCCCCTGTTTGTTATCCATAACATACACCTGCCCTTACCACAACCCCACCACCTCCAAGGGCCACTCGAGTCACAATATTCACATCAGCAAACTGCGTATCTATGCAACGCCATACACACAGTCAGCCATCTGCCCTGTACAGGGAAAACCAGGATTCATCTGTGAAGAGAACACCTCCCCAACGTGCCATATGCCCTCAAATGTGAGCATTTGTCCACTCAATTTGGTTACGATGACGAACTGCTGTCAGGTGGAGACCCCGATGAGGATGACGAGCATGCAGATGAGCTTCCCTGAGACGGTTTCAGACAGTCTGTCAGTTTGGTTATGTGAATCGATTGTTGCAGCGACTGTCCAGATTGCTGATCTCCGGCGATCTTGGAGGTGAAGACGCTGGATGTGGGGGAGTCCTGGGCAGCTGTGGTTACACATGGTCTGCGGTTGTGAGGCTGGTTGGATGTACTGTACTGCCAAATTCCATGAAATGCCTTTGGAGATGGCTTATGGTAGAAAAATGAACATCCAATTCACGGGCAACAGCTCTGGTGGATATTTCTGCAGTCAGCATGCCAACTGAACGCTCCTTTAAAACACGCAACAACTGTGACATTGTGCTGTGTGATACAACTGCACAATTTAGAGTGGCCTTTTATTGTGGTCAGCCTAAGGTACACCTGTACAATAATCATGCTGTCTAATCAGCATCTTGATCTGCCACACCTGTGAGGTGGAGGGATTATCTCAGCAAAGTAGAAGTCTTCACTAATAGATGTACACAAACTTGTGAACAATATTTAAGAGACAAAGGCCTTTAGTGTTCATAGAAAAAGTCTTAGATCTTTGAATTCAGCTCATGAAAATGGAAGCAAAAACAAGTGTTTTGTTTACATTTTTCTTCAGTGTGAGACAGTACTTTCAATGAACATGTGATGTTAGCATAAAAAAGTATTCAGCTGTATAGTCAAAATACTTGTGTCCATTCACTGATGATATACTGGTGTCCAATCATGGTCCTCAAGGGCGACTATTCAGCATATTTTACCCATTTTCATGCTTAACACATCTGATTCAATGACTGAATTACCTCTTCGTATTCTGCAGAAGCCTGTTAATCACCATTTGATTCAAATCAGTTGTGTTGGAGCAGAGAAACATCTAAAACATGCAGGATAGTGGCTCTCATGGACCAAGATTGGACACCCGTGCATTAGAGATTACCATCTGCTCTGTTTAAGCCTAAATACGGTGCTTCAACATGAAACAACAATGTTGTGAGAAATTCAGAGACGAGCTGTTAAAGGCTCTGGGTGGTAAGAAAGAGCTTCCAAATGACTGGGCTACTACAGCAACAGTAATTAGAGAGACAGGTAGGAAGGTACTTGTGTGTCATCTGGACAGAGAATGGATGATAAGGAAACCTGGTGGTGGAATAGTGAAGTGCAGGACGCCATTCAAAGAAAGAGATTAGCCAAGAAGAAATATGACAGTGAGAGGACTGAAGAGAGGAGACAGGAATATAAGGAGATGGGACATAGAGCAAAGAGGGAAGTAGCTAAGGCAAAGCAGAGGGCGTACAATGAGTTGTATGGGAGACTGGACACTAAAGAGGGCGAGAAGGACTTGTACCGATTGGCAAGACAGAGGGATCAGGCTGGAAAGGATGTGCAGCAGGTTAGGCTTATTAAAGATGGGAATGGGAATGTTCTAACAAGTGAGGAGAGTGTGATGGGAAGATGGAAGGATTACTTTGAGGAGCTAATGAATGAAGAGAATGAAAGAGAAAGAAGAGTGGAGGTCATAGAAACTGTGGACCAGGAAGTGGGAAAGATTAGTGAGGGTGAAGTCCGGAAAGCTCTGAAAAGAATGAAGAAGGGGAAGGCAGTAGGACCTGATGACATACCAGTGGAGGTTTGGAAATGTCTTGGAGAGATGGCAGTGAGGTTTTTGACTCAAATATTTAATGGAATATTTGAGGGTGAGAAAATGCCTGAAGAATGGAGAAGAAGTGTGCTGGTTCCCATTTTTAAGAACAAGGGTGATGTACAGAGTTGTAGCAACTACAGGGGAATTAAGTTGATGAGCCACACGATGAAGATCTGGGAGAGAGTTGTGGAAGCAAGACTTAGACAAGAGGTGACTATCTGTGAGCAGCAGTATGGTTTCATGCCAAGAAAGAGCACCACAGATGCCATCTTTGCTTTGAGGATGTTGATAGAGAAGTACAGAGAGGGTCAGAAAGAACTCCATTGTGTGTTTGTGGATTTAGAAAAAGCATATGACAGGGTGCCAAGAGAGGAGGTGTGGTATTGCATGAGGAAATCTGGAGTGGCAGAAAAGTATGTTAGACTGGTACAGGACATGTATGAAGACAGCAGGACAGTGGTGAGATGTGCTGTAGGAGTGACAGATAGCTTCAAGGTGGAGGTGGGATTGCATCAAGGATCGGCTCTGAGCCCCTTCTTGTTTGCTCTGGTGATGGACCGACTAACAGATGAGGTCAGGCAGGAATCCCCATGGACTATGATGTTTGCAGATGACATTGTGATATGTGGTGAGAACAGGGAACAGGTGGAAGAGAACTTGGAGAGGTGGAGGTATTCACTTGAAAGAAGAGGAATGAAAGTCAGCCGTAGTAAGACAGAGTAAGACAGAGTACTAGACTGAGGAACAGCTTCTACCCTGAGGCTGTTAGACTCATGAATAAATAAAAATAAAATTAAAATAAACACTGCAAAATATCACATCATGGTGATGCTGATCTGTTTTCTTGTTGCTGTGTTCATCTGTGACCATCTGCTCGTGCAGACTCATGTTCGTGCTGCTGTTTATTCCCACTATATTAGGCTTGGTGTATTACTAGTTGATGTTTTTCTTAGTTAGTTCTCGATGTTGTTCGCTGTTTTTCTCTTTCATTTGTTGTTGGATGTAACTGGGACCTCGTGTACATAATCTCGTTTTCATCTCATGTACCACATGCGGTGCAAATGACAATAAAGACTCTCTGACTCTGACTCTGACTACATGTGTGTGAATGAGAGGGAGGCCAGTGGAACAGTGAGGCTACAAGGAGCAGAGGTCACAAAGGTGCAGGACTTCAAGTACTTGGGGTCCACTGTCCAGGAAAATGGGAATGTGGTAAAGAGGTGAAAAAGAGAGTCCAGGCAGGATGGAGTGGATGGAGAAAAGTTTCAGGAGTGATTTGTGACAAAAAGGTGTCAGCAAAGGTCAAAGGAAAAGTTTACAAGACAGTGGTGAGACCAGCTATGTTGTATGGTCTGGAGACAGTGTCATTGACAAAAAGACAGGAGAAAGAACTGGAAGTAGCAGAAATGAAGATGCTGAGGTTCTCCTTAGGAGTGACAAGGATGGATAAGATCAGGAATGAGATCATCAGAGGTACAGCACATGTTGAACAACTGGGAGATAAAGTTAGGGAGGCCAGACTGAGATGGTTTGGACATGTCCAGAGGAGGGACAGTGGGTATATTGGTAGAAGGATGTTAGAAATGCAGCTGCCAGGAAAAAGACACAGAGGAAGGCCAAAGAGGAGATATATGGATGCAGTTAGAGAGGACATGAAGGTAGTTGGAGTGAGGACAGAGGATGCAGAGGACAGAGTGAGGTGGAGGAGGATGACTCGCTGTGGCGACCCCTGAAAAGGGAAAAGCCGAAAGAAGAAGAAGAACATGAAACAACACACTGTAGTCTCCTCACAGTGGAAGATAATTGTTTCCATTATGGATGGACACCCTCTCGAAGGCACAAAAACATACAAAGGTGAAAAAACTACCCAATAAAAAGGTAATATCATACAAATTTGTGAAGTATAACTCTGCAGCTACATAGACGTCCACACTGTAGATGATGCACACACAGTATTCAGGTTCAAAATCAAGAGTAACTTATTTAAAGAAGTCTGAGCCTGCAACTTCCTTTTAAACAACCACAAATAGCTTTACATCGCCTGCCTCGTCGTCTAAAAAAAGATCTGGATAGCACGTTTAAAATACATCGTAATCGACCACCACAATTAAGCCAGAGGTCAAATGTGTGCAAATGTCTTCACAAATATTACTGGAGGTAAACTAATGTGATTAGTGCAGCTAATCACGTGGCATTCCTATTTAAAGTTTTTGGCTGGATGCTACTGAGGCAAAGCTAAAATCTTTTGAATCTATCTACAGTGACCTATTTTATTGAAACATCAAGAGAGTGATCTATTTGTGTGCAAGAGGCATACATTACTGGAATGTGCAGCGTGTTTATGTCACAGGAAGCAGTTAGGATTCAAAAGACCGGCGTGAACAAGGATCCTTACCTCTCCTAAATGAGGATTAGGATTGAATCCACAAAGATTGCACACTTCCTTCTTGCACTCTGTGCACAAGCTGTAGTTAGGCGTATCTGCTGATCCGACGTTCAGTGCCACGGTGCAGAGAGGACAGGTTCTCATCACTTCTGGAGCTGGAGGTTGAGCTGGTTCAGCGGCTGGGTGCTTCTCTTCCTGCTCCACAGAACTGGGTTTGGGGGGTTTCTTGGAGTTAGCAGGTGGGGTGTCAGGAACAAAGTCCGAATCTGGAGGGGACCCAGGGGCAGAGAATGGAGAGTCAGGTGGTGAGCCGGGGCCAGAGTCTGGAGGAGAACCTGGTCCGGAGTCTGGTGATCCAGGCGGAGACACCGGTGCCTTGACCTCGTCTCCAGAGACGAGGTTTGTGGCCGAACTCAGGAGCGAGCCGAAGCTGAACATTTGAGATGCAGCGGCAGGAGGTTTAGCGGACTCCGTCAACCCTCCCAGACCTCCAAACAACTTCCCAGCCACTGACTCCTCTTGCTTTTGAGCAGCCTGTGCCGGAGGTTTTGACGACTCCATCAACCCACCAAACCCACTGAACAGTTTCCCTGTGACAGACTCTGCAGCTTGTGCAGTCGCTGCAGAAGGCTTAGCTGCATCTGTGAAGCCTCCTAGACTGATACCCCCTAAGCCCCCAAAGAAGCTAGACTCCTGTTTGGCTTTAGCTGGGGACGCCTGGGGACTAGACTTCTGCTGAATAGGGCGACCTGTCTTGGGGTCAATTTTGGGGGACCCTGCGGCTGAAGAGCCTGGAGAAAGAGGTCCTGGAGAGGAAGGACCTGGGGATTTCTGCCTCGGTGTTGTCGGTGGTGTTAACCCTTGGTCGGTGGTGCTTTGCTGCTTTATCAGCAGTTTTTCAGGCTTGCCAGACGGCTGTCTCTGAGGCGAGGGTGGAGCTGAGCCTTGCTTGGGCTTCGACACACCGGGAGGATCCATTCCTCCCATCGCTCGCTGCATCTGACAGTTTAAACACAGCCACTCCTTACCCTGTGAACAAAACAATCACTTAAATATCAAAGGCAGTTCTCAATATTATACAGCCTCAATTCTGAACAAGTAGAATCGTTGTGTGACAATAAATTAAAAAAATACAATGACTTGGACCTGATTTTTCCCTATAAATTGTACAATTTCTTAGTTTAAACATTTGATATGTTTACTGTGAACAAAACAAAGCTTTATGCATGTCATTGTATTTTTTCTTCTACATTTTAGACAACTTTGTTGGAACTGGGGTTGTATATTCACTAGCAAGCATAACAGAATAAGCAATTAATACAATTTTCTTTCAGTTTTGTAATAACTATTTCAAAGAAATCCACTATTGTTATATTGATGCTTGTTTAATTACAGTATATGAACTGTATGTTGATGATAAATGGCTGCTTTCACTTTGTTTGTTTTCCTCACACTACACATCCTGGCAACACCGAACTCTTTGTTTAGTGTTTGAACATGACTGTGGTTTCCACTGTGTGCAAGGCANCCTACATTGTTTACAGTTTGATCACCATCTAGTTCAAAGCTAAATGTATGTGCGTGTGCTTTTGAATGGCATCATAAATATTGCCTGCATGTACATTTATTTAAAAGTAAATGATTGATTCCTTAAGAGAAGGGAAGAAAATGGCCAGAAGCAAGCAGGTTTGATTTAGTCTGTGGTGTTTACCCGTGACCCCCCAGCCTTTACAGTTCATGTGACACTGTGTCCTCACATGCTGGCACAGTGTCTTCCTGTGGCCATGATATGAGTCACCTTGATCCACATCCCCCAGGTCCATATGGTCCCTCCGTTTCTCAAATCCTGCGTGCTGCTCTTCTGAGATGCACCCCCACTCCCTCTGCCAGACTCAGGGAATGGCAATATGTTGTTAACAGACTTGCCATTGATTCAGCTCTGAGCTTTTTTTATTTATTTATTTTTAAAGCTGTAGGTGTTATTTTTAATTATTATTATTATTTTTAATGTGTTTCCAGTTTAGATTTTTAGGATCTTAATTTTCCAATGCATAGTGTTGCACAGTCCTATGAAATTTTCCCCACTCAAAAAACATGTTTCAGTGAATAAGTGCAAACGTCCAGGTCTTTTTATTTACCCATATGATAAATGATGGTGAGACAGACAGACAGACAGATAGACAGACAGACAGACAGACAGAAACTAGGTACTGTCTTACCGCTGAGTCTGGGGGGCTGAACCCACACAAGCTGCAGACCTGCTTCTTGCACTCGGTGCAGTTGTTGTAATTTGGTGGGTCCTTAGATCCAGTGTTCAGCTGGGTGGTTTTGCACAACGGACAGAGTCCACCTGCTGGTTTTTTAGGTCCCTGTTGACCAGGAGGACCAGCAACCTTTGCTGGTTCCCCATGATGGGCCCCTGGGCCTTGTTGTCCTTTGGATGCAGGTTGTGCAGGTCCTTGTTGGGGAGGACCACCCTTTTGTTGAGGAGGTCCACCCTGGCCTGGTTTGGGTGTCTGCTGCCCTGCTGGTCCCTGACTTTGCCTAGGGGGCTGCCCAGAGGGTCCTTGACCAGGAGGACCGTTATCCGATTTGAGCCCTTGACCTTGCTTGGGACCAGAAGGTCCTTGTCCTGAAGGTGCTTGACCTGATTTAGATACCGGACCCTGCCTTGGTCCCTGACCAGGTGGTCCCTGGCCTGATTTAGGCCCTTGACCTGGTGGACCCTGACCTTGTCTAGATCCCTGACCAGGGGGCCCTTGCCCTGGTTGTGGTCCCTGCCCATGAGGGCCCTGATTTTGTTTTTGTGGTCCTCCCTGCTGTGGTCCTTTTTGACCTGGTCCCTGCTGAGGGCCTTTCCCTGGGGGTTTCCCTCCCTGTCTGGACCCAGTTTTTGACGAGTCTCCCTCCTCGTCATCCCCGAACAGGCCAAACTTGTTGACAGCATCGCCCATGGACGATATGGAGGAAGTCATAGCACTGAGGGGATTGGCCCCGCTGAGAAAGCTGGAGCCAAACATGCCGGTTGACTTGGAGTCAGGCCCCTTTGGTTCTTGCCGGAATCTGGATTCAAAGAGGCTGAGGGATGAGGGGCTCCTGCCCGGTGTGGGCTTGCCTGGCGGACCCTGGTTGAAGGCGTCAACAGTTCTGCTTTTACTCAAGCCCGCTGGGCCCCTGGAGGCCCCTGCCTGCTGGTAATGTTGCTGAGCATCCGACTCTGACGGTCTGGAACAGAGACACAGAAAACAGTCTTTGTTACGTCCATACGTGTTTTATTTGGCACCAGATTAGAATCTCACTGGATAAGTCCACACCAAGTCTCAGCTGTTCCAAAATAAAAATAACATAAACTGTGCATCACACTTCGATGTTTGATGTATTCTGAAACCTGCTTCTGGTCTAAGTTCCTGGTTTGTTCAACACTGTATTTCTAAAGGGAACTTAAACATTGTCTAGTTGTTGAAAATGAGCTTGTGGCCAAATCAGATGAATTTATAATTTAAAAAAGGTGCAACCCTGACAAGATTCTGTCATTTATTTGTCACGCTGAATCACCTTGAGAGCAAGAAACAACACTTTGTATTAGGAATTAAAATGCATAACACATACATAAAAATATGTTACACAACAGCAACAAAATGTAGTTTAAGTTGAATCGTTATCATGCATTTTATTAAAAGTCTACAAATTACAGAAACTTGTTTATCTCAGTATCACCCAACTTTCCTGGCAGCGGGCAATAAAAAAAAAATTGTACGTATATGCGTCTTTTGTGCCTTCAAAATATCCCAAGAACCAAAGACAGAGTTTAATAAAACCCTCAGAAATTAACCACCAAATGTACATTGACCAGTGATTAACTTCTGGGGTCAGTGCAAGTCAAGATGGCCGTCGCAGCCAATCAAATACAGCGTTTGTACAGGTATTCAGATCAATTTTTCTATGGCAGTAGCTGAGAGTAATCTCCAAAACATACTTCAAAGCTCTCAGAGATTGTGTGAGATCTTTGTTAAAAACTGGTAACACTTTTATCTGTTAGTAAAATATCTTGTGAACTGCTGAACAGATTTTAATTAACTTTTCACAAAGTAATTACTAGATGGGCATCTATCACTGATTACCGTATTTTCCGGCCTATAAGTCACACCTTTTTGCCTAATTTGCATGCCCTGCGACTTATAGGGTAAAGTGACATATTTATGGATTTTTTCCCATATTTTTAGACCAATTTTTGGCTGATATATGACCATTTCCATTCATTCTGACGAAAAAAATGGAGCAGTACCACTTTCGGCCGCCAGGGTCCACCGACCGTTCCCAGCTCATGTGTCCAACAGCAGACTCATCTGGTCGGACTCACTCTGTCGCAGCACGGCCTCCTGAACTCTGGAGGTCTGAACTACTGTTACCTCAGTGTTTTACTGTTAGCAAAATAGCTCAAGAACCACAGGACAGATTTTGATGAAACTTACAGAAAGTAATCACTGGATGGACATTTACAACCTATTAGCTGTAGGAGATGTTTGAGCTAAAATTCAATTTATTTATCATTTATTTTTGCAGCGCTCGCGCACTTTTGGAAGACCGTCAAAGCGAAACAATTTAAATCCAGCTGATTTGAACATTACGTTAATTTTTAAAGGAAAAGTTAAGCTCAGAAACACTTTTGCTATAATGTCAGCAAACATATATTTTTAAGGTGTATATCTTGTTAAATTTTAAAGAAATGAAGCGTATCCGCCCGCTGTGCGTGAACGCTTCGCAGCACCGACGTAGCGAAACTATTTTTTTTTATTCAGCTGATTTGACTGGTACGTGCATTTATTAAGGAAAAGTTCAGCTCAGACACATCTTTGCTATAATTTTCAGCAAACAAATAATTGTTTTTAAGTGTTAAATCTTAAAGTCCTACCGTGCACGCTCCTGTGGCCATTTCCGGGTTGTCACTGCTGACGCGTAACATACGCGATCTGTCGGCGGTGACGCATAATATACGACATATACGGAGGTGCAACATGTTTATGGATTTTTCCACTTTATTGGATAATTGGACTGATGCGACTTATAGGGCGGAGCGGCTTATCGGGCGGAAAGTACGGTACCTTCTAGAGTCAATCCTATTCAAGATGGCTACCATAGCTAAGTAAAATTAGCAAACACACAAATGGCTTTAACTCATACAATTATACAAATACTTGGCTAAAATTTGGCATGGTAGTAGCTAAACGTTATTTCCAACAAATAATCGGAAACTGAACAGATCATGCACGTTTTTTGCACTTTTCCATAAGTTGATCTATGTTTAAAACTCTGTCTTGCATTCCTCCGTGGAACACTAGGGCCCTTGAATTAAACAACCTTGTTGCCTTTTACACTGACTATTCAATTGCCCCAAATAGAAAGAAGGCCACAGCGCTCTCTTTCAGGCCTGCTCGTCACATCAAGACGGATAGCTGGCAGCCTTGGGCTAAAGCTGACATACACATGACTACTGGTGAGTGACGTGGGGATGCAGATCAGCTGAGACGGAGTGAGAAACGCTCGGCTACACGTCGGGTCTAGAGTGAGAAGCTCAGTGCACAACCTGCACAAATGGACGCTCGGAGAGAGGCTAATGGAACTGGCTGCTGTTTGTTATTGTATGATGGTGCGTGTAGATACAGCACACAGATGTGTTGCTGGTGTTTCAACGTCCCCGATTAAATGACATTCCCAGGCGATAAAGTTTAATGAATATAGCATCTGATTATTATTTTTATAGCGAGCATGAGTAATACTGTACAGTACATGGCTGGAAGGGGGAGGGAGCAGCCTAGCAAACAGAGTGCAGCATGTTTCAGCACCACGGAGAGCGACTAGGACTCAGGGATAAAAACACAGAGATCATCAGAGCAGGAGGCAACATTTAAAGAGCATAATCACCTCTGCTCTATTTATAGTTACATTACATATTGATGCACCCCCCTCTAGATATAAATAACAGTTCTTCCCTCCAGTTGGAGCCAATTAGCTGGAAGGCACATTTCATCCACCCTGGTGGTGTGAGGATAAATAGAAACGATCAGATTTAAACACACATCCATCCTCTCAGAAGCAATAAAGTGTAAAATCAAGCAATAATGGCGATATGTTTGTTTAGGTCGAAGGCCTCGTTGAAATGGAGGAAAAACACTGACAGGTTTTCTTACCCAGCAGGCATTTCGACAGTTTTCTCACAAATAGAACTAGTGGAGGTGTGTGTCTCTTATCTAAGGCTCCTCTGTGGTCTCACACTGATCGGATCTGAGGCGTTTGAGTGAGAAGATGCAATCTGAATTTATATATTTTATTTTTAAGCAAATTCTCAGCCAGCTCAGTTGTTAAATTAGCGCCAAGAACTGGTGGTTTGTAATGACTGACAATGGGCGTGAACGGGCTTTCCGCCTATTTGTGTTGCTTCTAAATAATGCTGTACCACACAGATCCGCTGCCCCCACACGTCCATCCACCCATCCATCCATCCATCCATCCATCCGAGGTATAAATGAGTGTCCTGCCTTCGTGCTGGGGCTCCGGGCGCCCTCGACACCGCGGCGGACAGCCGCCTCCTCTCCTCCTCGCTCAGCTCGCTCAGCTCCACCGGAGTCCCGTCCGAGACCCGCACGAACCCCCCCTTCCCGTCGGGTGCCAGCCCCTCCGGGAGCCCGACTCCCTCCAGGCTCGCCTCGTTCCCCATGATCGATCCCCGCAGCTCCCGCCTGGCTGTCTCTACAGAAGACGGTTCTCTGCGCAAAGCATCTCGGGTGGTTTTTAGAAGATCTGCGGTTTGTCCAGTCCCTCCATTTTCACTGCTTCTTCTCGTTGTTTTTCTCGCGTCTCTGCTGCTGTACAGTTCCCACAGTTTTCCGCGTAAGGGGGGGTCTTCTAGTAACCACCACTTACAGCCGCAAAAAATCGTTTCCGGGAGGTCAATACAAAATAAAACGCACGGTTTTTACGTATTTTCTTTCCTTTTTTAAATTTTTTTTTTAAAGAAAATCCTATTTGTCAATCGACTAAAGGGCATAAAGATAAAGACGTTTAATTAGTAAAACATCCTGAAAGCAACGCTGAGGGGAAAATTAACCCATTTCCCATCGTAGTCCAATGTAAACAAAGCTACTTTATTAAATTTCCCTTAACTAACTTCACATTTCTTAAGTTACACTTTAATATAAGTTGTAGCAAATATTTTACGTCTTACATATATTTTTTTATAATTAAATAACGTCATATTTTTCAGGTAACACCATTAACACTAATTTTGCTAACCTAGCCTGATGCTATAAGATGAACTGAAAAATGAATTTGTGTAGCTGCACTTAACTGAACGTGGTTCATAGATAATTTCTTGAGTTACTCCGACACAGTTAAAAAAAAAAGCTTAAAATAATCACGCTTTATACTGAAATAATTAAAGGGCTTCCGCTCTTTTTTTTAGGTAACTCTGCTTAGCTTAACGCGGATTCGCTAACAGCCTCCTGCTGCCCACTGCGCATGCTCCGACCCCCTGACAGTCCATCCCCAGACATGAGCAGAAGAAGAAATTTATTTTAAAGGCACATCTCTACTTTATGTGAGGTTTGAAGGGCTAAGATGTCCAGAAGGAAGAGAATAGAGATAACCTGATCACTTTCAGACATTAAGCGTTTTGTTTTTCAGTCTTTAGTGTCAAAATATGTTATAAATAACAAAAGAGCTGTGAATAAAGCTTGGGTCAAGGCCCCAGAGGAAAGGTCAAAGAGAGCAGTTTGACCTCTCGTGTGTACAATTCCTGGAGAAGTAAAAAAAAAAAAAAAAACAGAGCAGCGTGATTCCAAAATATTTTAAGTCTAATTTTAGTGGAGACTTCCGTCATGAAATGTTCAAAAACAGAGATAAGACATCTGCAAACGTCTAGTCACGACTCATAGTCTTTATAATATATCCTATATTTTAGATTGCAGATGTAGAAATATTATTTTTATGTTTGCTTTATTTACCCACTCAGATAATTTACTGAATAGTATCAGAAGTGGGTGGCGGGAAATTCCAATTTCAATCACTGCAGCCAGAAGAGTTGTTCATCTCTTTCTCTTGTGTGAAAATTTGATCATTAAGTCAAATAAATTCAAGATCACAATTGCAGTACTGTACAGTATATATCTGCACTGTTACGAGAACACGCACAAGCAGCCACCAGATCCAGCTACGGGGATATTAAAAGGCGTCGGCTCGGCTGTGCATCAAGAGGACGAGTCGCGGGGGTGACAGCAAGTGCTCATTTGCTGCATCGTCCGTGGAGCTCTGGGGCAGATGTGTCCTCGCAGGAGTGCAGCCCCGAGAACCTGGACGGGAAGCTTGTGAATAAGCGCAAGTGACACCACAGATCATCACTGGAAACAGATTTTAGACATGATTGCAGCAGCTATGAACAGGATGTTTGATTTCTTGCATCACTGTTGTTAAAACCTACCGTATTTTTCGCCATATAAGTCGCATAGACAGATAAGATACTTATTGAGGCCTTTAACCTTCACTTTTTCTCCTTCTGTTTTCTGCCTAATCACCATTTTCCATCCTAATCTCGTCTTTTTGACCTTCCTGTGCAGAGATATGGCTCTTGTCTTATCTCTGTGGGTGTGTTCATGCAGGCGGAGGGTGAGTTTTGGTCTTCAGTAATAAACGACAGCAGGATGATTGTTCGTCCTATTAATATTGAAGCTTGGTACAATTTGTTTTTTTGCTGGTGTGTCACAGAAGCAGCCCTGTTCTCGTTGTCTACTCTGTGCTTGCGTTAACGTGCACATTTCTGTAAATACTCTGTGGTATTCAGTCATGCAAAGCAAGCAGGAAAACAGCTGGAAAGTCAGATAAAAGAACAAAAAACTAAAAGATGGGCACAAAACCTGAAAATAATCACTGCCTATTCATACAAACATTAGTGCACTACTATTATTAGACGTCTAAGGCACACGTCTGATATGAGAATCAACAAAAATCTCCAGAAACCGACAATAATTAATTTGCCACATTGAATTTTTGTCTTCCTTACACATTTGATTTAGCTGTAATTGTTAAATATGCAAAGATCAAATTTCAAAGCTGTACACGTTTGTTTTATTCTGATTCAAAATGTTTCAGAACATTTTGATTACTACATCTAAATAAGGCATTTGCTCTGCTCCAAATCTCTTGAAAATATATATTTACACAACAAAACTGAAAAAGTTCAAACGTTGAGTAAAATATAAATAAAAAGCAGAACACCATGATATGCACATCTCAAACTCATATTTCCTACGTAATGGAGTATGTATAACACATTAAATGTTTAAACTAATTTTTTTTATATAATATTAAAAATATATATGAAGTCATATGTGAACACTATCCAGAAAAATAAAACGTTTGAGAAGTTTAAACAAGAGCAATAAACAAAAAGATTAGAAGCCCAGCTCTATTTACTCCTGAATGAAGCATTTAATTTAATGTGTTCTGCTTCTGTAAGAAAAAAAAAATGCAAAATGTAAAAAGAAACTGCATTTCCTGTGAAAATACAGTGTGAATGCTTATTGCAGAATAACTTGCTGAAAAACAGCTGAAATAAGCTAAAAACATTCGGAAAGTTAGCTGAAATCGAAGTACAAGCCTTTGTTAGCAGAATAAAGCAGAAAGAACACATATTTGCTGAATTAGGTTTAAGCAGAAATGAGCACACAAATTAGGAAATCAGCTAAAAATTCTGAAAATTGTCAAAAAAAATAGCTGAAAAGTACAGGTAGCTGAAAAGTCAGAAAGAAGCTTAAACTACCAGACGGAAGCTGAAATGAGCTATTAAAAAAAAGTGGCATTAGCTTAAAAGGCTAAATTAAGCACAAAAACAGCAAAAAAGTTGCTGGAATAGCAGAACAGGCTTAAACTAGCAGAAAAAAGCTGAAAGAAGCATAACAAGCTGAAATTAGAATAAATATATCAACTAAGCTGAAAGTAGCAGAAATTACCAAGTAAAACTTGAATTGATCTGAAAACAGCTAAAAGTAGCTGATAAGGTAGAACAAACTTCAATTAGCATAAGAAAGTAGAAAGAACATGTTTGCTCATTTAGGCTGAAAGTAGCAAAAATAAGCACAAAAAAGTGGAAATTATCTGCAAAAAGCTGAAATTTGGGAAAAACAACTGAAAAGTAGCTAAAAACAAAGAAGCTTTTATTATCAGAAGGAAATGGAGAGTGCGTTTTTTTTTCTGAATTAGGCTGAAAAAAGTGAAATGAGTGCAAAAAAATGTGGAAATAGCTGACAAAACTAAAATTAGCATTTACAGCTAAATAGTAGCTGAAAAGGGCTGAAACTTACAGAAAGGAGCTGAAAGAAATTAGAAGAAACATAAAAATGCTGAAATAATTTGAAAGGAACACAAAACAGCTGAAAAAAACCCCCAGCTGAAATTAGCTGGAAAATGTTTAATTTGCAGAAGGAAGCGGAAAGAATACCCTGATGCATGCTCAATAATCCAGGTAGAAAAATCTAAAAAAGCTAAGTCTGGTCCTCTGGACATTCAAAAAACAAAACAAAGCAAAAAAATTGTAGAAACGTTTCGTCTTTCGTCCGAAAGACTTCCTCAGTCTGAGCTGCTGTATTCAGCTCAGTCTTATAAATAGCACCCTCTCACAGTGGATCGACCAGTTGGCTGATGACAGCCTGAAACCAGCTGCTCACATGATCAAGGAGGACCATCAGCCTAACGATGGATCGTTAGCACCCTGATGGTGCTAAGACGGTTTCGTCTTTCGGATGAAAGACGAAACGTTTCTACAATTTTTTTGCTTTGTTTTGTTTTGTTTTTTTGAATGTCCAGAGGACCAGACTTAGCTTTTTTAGCAGCTGAAAGAAGCGGAAGCAGAACAAAATGTGAAAGGAGCAGTAAAAGTTTGTAAACAGCTCTAAAGATTTTGAAGGATGTAAAATGAGCTCAGTTCATTTTCTACAAGGAAAGAGTGTCAGAAAAGGCTAAATATTTAAAAAAAGCTGAATTGCACCAATACCAAAAGTCATGGCACCCTTCTCCTGAACGAGCTGAATGATACACAGTATGAATGGTTGAAGTTGTACAATTGTGGAACGGGAAAGATGCTGAAAAATGTAGAAGAAAAATGTATCTCAATAGTGTGAATGCTTCATGAACATTCACACATCTAAAGCTTCCAGAGGCTAACGTTGAATTTATAGTTGGATGTTTGTTCCTCCCCAACACTCAGAGGGACTGAAGGGCCTGGTGGTGCAGCCGTGCTAATGTAACCCAAGCCTGGTAACCAGATCATCCAGACTGGACTGTGGTCATTTAATTTTAATACTCATTATGAGGCAAGAAGCTAACAAAGGCCGGTTCTCTTCTTCTAAAGTTGCCCTCATAACTGAATCTTAAAGTCAAAAGAAATAAACACACAAAAATTAAAATAAAAAACAGCCCTTGTAAATTAGACATTTGCTCCTTATTTAATTAAACAAGCAACTGGAAACAGCTTTACCCCCGTAATCCCATAAACAGAAGTACAAATACACAAAAGTTACTTACTTGTTTTTTAGATTGAATCCTAAAATTCAACGAGCGATGATGAGAGACTCCCAGATGAAGGTGGACTTTCAAGGGAAGTTACATTTCCTTCATGCTGGTGTTGAGCTTCACTTGTCCCCATTAGCATCCTGGCATCCTCCAAATTCCACTCAGAGCCAATTTCTTCTGGCCAGTGAGACGCTGGGGACGAGGAGTATTTTTAAAGTCACACTGACGCTGCCCTCGCTTTCCCCCTGGATGTGCCCGGCTGCACCTGCACACACACACACACACACGGACGAAGGTGCACTCGTGCGCTCTAATCCTCTTTCCGTCAGAGAGCTAGGCCAATTACTCCCTCTCTGCGCTGTAAGCTGTTTTCTTGTACAGGCGGTGCATGTGTGGAGCGTGATGTCAAAGCTGAGGGTCAAATCACCCGCCATGTGATGCAAACAATGTAAATAAAACAATCAAGCACAAAAAGAGGAATTATTTATTATCTTAATTGTGTAGGCCTTATTTAAATGTCTATTTCCTTTAAACCCACAAAATAAATACAAAGGAATGTGCCGAATGGACAAAAAGCTCTAACTACGTAATGTTAATTTGGGGCTTTGTAGTGTGAAATGTGTTAAGTCTTAATAAATATATTGAAAATAAAGGCCAAGCCTTCCATGATATAATGCATAGAACGCCTTTATGTTAGCGTTTTAGCATAAAGGCGATAATTTAAGACATTGAGAAAGGACTTGAATGCACAGTACTTACAAGTCCTGTGAGATCTTTGACGTCTCCCTCAGAGCGTGTGTTGAGATTGGCTCTCAGCTACTACCACAACAAACTTTAGCTCAATGTCTGCAAAACTGACCAAGTTATACCATACCAATTTATTTATAGAGCACTTAAAACAGCAACAAGGCCAACCAAAGTGCTGTACAATAGAAACAAATGCACAGTGGACAGGAAAATATAAAATAAAAATATAGATATCAATAGCAACAGAAACTAACCAAAATGGCCAACACTGTATAGCATAGTACAGTAAGGATCAAAGCAAATCACACTGTGTTAAAGTCAAGAGAATAGAAGTGGGTCTTCAAGCAAGACTTAAAGACTGTGAGAGTGGGAGCCTGCCTGACACTCAGTGGCAGCTCATTCCACAGTCTTGGACTTAAAACAGAGAAAGCCCTGTCACCTCTGAGCTTACGGCGAGTTTCTGGGATTGAGAGAAGCATCTGGTCTGGTGACCTCAGAGAGCGCGGTGGGACATATGGCTGCAGAAGGTCAGTGAGATAAGGTGGAGCAGAACTGTTCAGAGATTTAAAAACATACATGAGTATTTTAAACTGGATCCGAAGGTGAATGGGTAGCCAGTGCAGGGAGGCCAAAACTGGTGTGATGTGCTCTCTATGGCCTGTACCAGTTAAAAACTGGGCTGCAGCATTTTGGACCAGTTGTAGCCGTGCAATGGAGGACTGACTGATTCCGAACAGAAGTGAATTGCAGTAATCGAGCCTCGATGTTATGAACGCATGGATCACTGTCTCAAGGTTCTTTTTGGATAGTATGGGCTTCAGCTTAGACAGCCGCCTCAGCTGAAAAAAAGCAGGATTTAACAATCATGTTTACGTGACTGTTAAGTTTCAGGGAAGGGTCCATTATCACCCCCAGATTAGTGACCCTTTGTTTCTCTAGCGGGGCTAGAGAGAGAAGGTCAATGTCGTGGTTCGTGAATGAGCCATTGGGATGGAACAACATGACTTCAGACTTCTTCTCATTCAAACTTAAGAAGTTTGAAGCCATCCAATCATGAATGTCGGCCAGGCAGTCAAGAAGAGGTTGAATAGAGTGTGAGCCTCTGTGCCTCAGGGGGAAGTAAATTTGACAATCATCGGCGTAGAAATGAAAGGCTATGTTGTGTTTGCGGAAAATAGCACCTAGTGGTTGCAAGTATAACGAAAAAAGAAGGGGACCGAGGATGGACCCCTGCGGTACCCCCCACTGAAGCGCTGTAGATGCTGAACTGAAATTGTTGATATTGACACAAAAGGTTCTGTCCGAGAGGTAGGACTCGAACCATTTGAGGGCAGACCCTGTGATGCCCACCCACTGCTCCAGCCTAGAAATGAGGATGTTGTGGTCAATGGTGTCAAAAGCGGATGTAAGGTCCAATAGGACAAGCAGCACAGAATCACCTGAGTTTGTGAAAATGTCATTAAAAACCTTCAGTAGAGCAGTTTCAGTGCTATGGAGAGATTTGAAGCAGGATTGGAACAACTCTAGGATGGCGTGGTTGTTCAAGTAACATTTCAACTGAGACTCAACATTTTTTTCCAGTGGTTTAGAGGTGAATGGGAGTCTGGAGACAGGCCGGAAGTTGGACACCACCGAGGGGTCAAGGTTAGGTTTTTTTCAGGAGAGTTATAGTTAGTATAAGTTATAGCCATTTATGTGTTTGCTAGTGTGCATTAGCTGTTGCAGCCATCTTGCTTTGGATTGATTCCAAAAGTTAATCAGTTGTGGAGGCAATCTGTATAATTATTTTTGAAAATTTGCTTCAGATCTCTCCAGTGGTTCAAAATATATTTTGCTAGCAGACACATAAGGCAAACTCCAACACTTAATGCAAAACAATAAAATAAAATAAGCTATGATCTTTTGCAACGTGCTGCACGTAATTTTATGTTGCGAAAAACTCTCAGCTACAAACAAACTGAATTTTAGCATAATATCCATTAAACATTTGATTTGATTTGATTTGATGTTTATTCATTCATTTAAAAAGAACAGTACAATACAGTTTAATCAGATACAATAATACAAGTAGGATAAAATGAAAGGAGCAGAAAGAAGATGAAATCTTATTATATCTGCCCCTTATTTCACAGTTTGTTCAAACAATGATAACCTTCAAACTACATCACAAAATGAATAACTCTACTTAATTTTTCTAACTGTAATACACAAACTACATCACAAAATGAATAACTCTACTTAATTTTTCTAACTGTAATACACAAACACACTAAGCTACATCATAAGTACAACATAAGTGTAATACACAAACACACTAAGCTACATCATAAGTACAACATAAGTGTAATACACAAACACACTAAGCTACATCATATATAGTTTGACTGAGTTGTGGCCATTTTTACGTTTGCTAAATTCAGTTGGCTGTGGTGGCTATCATTTAGCGGACTGGCTCCAGAAGTTAAACATTTGTAGATACAGGTTGTCTCCGACTTACGACGACGTCATCGACATACGAGGTTCCGGACTTACGAGCGAACTAACGAACAGTAAAGTTGTACAGAAAATACATAAAATACAGTACTGGTATGTATTTTTAGATGAAAGTGTGTTAGCTAACCGTTTGTAAACAAAGTTCTGTGCATGTTTATGAACCAGTACAGTATGTACATTTGTGTTGAAAAACGGGTGTTCGGCGCAGCGCTAGCATACATTTTCCGACTTACGACCAAAAATCCGGACTTACGAGCGACACGTGTTTCGGGTTCCGACATACGAATTTTCGTCTTACGAGCAACTCATAGGAACGGAACTCACTCGTAAGTCGAGGACAACCTGTATATGGCTAAGAATTATTCCCCTAAAATCTCAATGAAATCCATGCAGCGTTTCATTAGATATTTTGCTAACAGACAGAAAGATTCGACTCCAAAAGGTAATGCCATTGCCAACACAGATTGATACAGATTTTGTGTGATTAGTTAACAATAAAAATATAAGTTGGGAATCAACTCGGCTACTACCACACCAAATATTAGCACATGCCAGTTTTCTTACACCTGTAAGACCAGTATGAGGGTTTATTTAAAGCAGGGCTGAGGTCAAGTGCACTTCTTGTTGCAGCAGGACTCTTAATAGGATTTACTGTTTGTTGTTTGGAGGCATCTCTGAAGCTACAAGTGAATGATGGAGCAACACTTATGCCTGTGTCTCAATGTACACTATGTGCTTGTCTGTTAGCAAAATATTTTGTGAACTACTGGACAAATCAGAACGAAATTCACAGAAAATAATCATTAGGTGTACCTCTATACGCATTTAACGTTTGAAGGCAATATAATAATAGAAAGCCGTCACAGCTGTTTGACATTATAATACACAAAAATGGCTGTAACGCAGTAATTTTGAGAACATGTTCACCTAAAATTAGGTGTGGTAGTAGCTAAGAGTGATCCCCACCATTTTATTTTTGAGCATTAACAGATAGAACAAAAAAAAATTAGAATTCGCTATCAACTGTTTGGGCCAACTCTGTCCGTCTGTTAGCAAAATAATTCATGAATCGCTGAACAATTTGTAATGAAACTTTCAGATAGTAATCCATGGATGCACATCTATAATTCTTTAGCTTTTGGAGTCAATTCAAGTCAAGATGGCCACCACAATGTATTGATATTGTGCAGCAGAAAAGTGACAACAACACAGTCAGTTCAACAGATGTGCTAAAGTTGACTGTGGTAGTAACTGAGCATCATCTCCTACACACACTCTTACCATGACATCTTGTGATGATGTTTTTAAAAAAGAAAAGCTTTAACTTTGTTATTTCCCAGCGTAACATAATCTTCGTCTAATGCTGTTTTTGTGGATTGACATCTCAGCTAAAGCGTCAGGATCTAATGGGCTGATTTATAATCAGGAGGACTAAAGTTCCTTTTTTAGTACGAGGTAACAGAAATAACGTTCAAGTACTCAGACTTTGATTGCCTATACGCTCGTGAATCTTACACCTGTCGTCGAGTTGCTGCATCGCAATAGTGGCGTCATCACTTTACAACAACAAGGGGGGGTAGGTCCCCTGGGTGCAGCCAGACTAACAGATGAGTCAGAGATGGGAATTTCAAACAACACGTCTTGTTATGGAGCGAACAAGAGAGTTGTAGATAAAATACTTCTAAGCTGACACAGGCAGCAGTAAGAACATCTGGATAACTTACTCTGGAGTCCTCAGATTGTAACCCTGGATTTTAGGAGGAATCCACTGCAGTGACGGGAGTAGGTCATTCATCAAACCATCAATCCCAGTCTGTCTGTTTATGTAAGAAAGTCTACTTTTTATTTAATACATCCAGGACTGTAGCTCAGTGTTTAATGTGGTGTTGCAGTTTTTCATTCCCAGAGGGTTCTGTCTATGTGCTGGAAACACACTGTGGTAATAAATACAGAGGAGAGATATTTGGAAATGAAACACAAACGTGACTTTTCTTTTCTTTCAGCCCAAACAATGCTGTGGGGAAATGACTCAGACGTGTTGCTTAGCCTTTCTGCAGTAAGCTAAGCTGAAGTATGAGACACACCGTGGGGTGTGATTTGTTTTAAATGAATCCAAAAATTCACATTGAAGGGATGCATATCAACCAAAATGTTCTTGCCAGTTTTAGATTATCACCTTGTAAGAAATGGAGGTTTTTGTTATTTTGGTCAAACCTTAGAAACAAAATAATGTTGCGTAGAATTTCACGCGAGACTAATCCTAAACGTCACCACTACCAGTACATCTCTAACACTGACATTAACTCGATTAATTCTAAACCGAAGCCAAAAATGATGATCCACGACAGCAGAATCAGACTTGGTCCCCCCCAAAAAACCACCGGACAAGGTGGGTCATTATACCAGAAAAGGTCCTAAAATATATATACTGTACAGGGAGTCCTCGAGTTACGGCACCCTCGACTTACGGCAATTCGGAGGTACGAACGCATCATATTAATAAACATGTGAAATATAAAAAAAATATATAATTTTTTTTAAATGTGTTTAAATGTTTTTTATTTCATGTGTACAGCACTTTATTGCAGCTGTGGTTGTTTTAAATGGTTTTATTGTGGTGGACCACTAGGGGACTTGACTCACACCCAGTGGACCGGATGTTTTACCGGATGTTTTATTGTGAAAGGGTTCATGTATAAGGTGTGTTTTTGGTGCTTACCGCCAGAACTGTTGGAGTTAAGTAAAGTGAAGTTCTGCATCCCGTCTTCTGTGTCGTCTTTGCATCTCCTCCTACACTGGTGACCTCGTGAATTGAACATGTCGACATCTGACGCTCCAGCCAGCTCTCCTCAGATGTCCGCTGCTGTGGAACCTCCACAGGCGGCCCCACTCGCTTTTTCGGTGGCCGTTAAAATCCCGGACTTCTGGCTGCACGACCCTCCGTCATGGTTTGTCCACATCGAAGCACAATTTGCTCTTCGCGGGATTTCTTCAGACGACACCAAATACAGGTAGTCCCCGACTTACGAGCGCTCTAACTTACGAGGTTCCGGACTTACGAGCGGGTGAATTTTTGGAAAAAACACAAAAAATACTGAGTTTTTCTTTGTTTTTCACATTTCCGATCATTTTTATGCACTCATAAGCAGTTTTTCAATGAAAAACAAGTGTTCGTAGTCGCGCTAGCAAAACCGTTCCAACTTACGAGCGAAATTCCGGACTTACGAGACACGTGGCGGCCGTTCCAAATTACGAGATTTCCGTGTTACGAGTACCTCGTTGTAACGGAACTCGCTCGTAAGTCAGGGACTACCTGTACCACTATGTGGTCGCCTCGCTGGATCTGCTATCCACCCGGCGAGCAATGACCCTGCTCCGGGACCCTCCTGCACACGGAAAGTACGCCGCCCTCAAGCAGCTGCTCCTGCGGCGTTACTCCCTCTCCGACGCGGAGCGCGCCGAGAAACTTTTTTCCCTCTCCGGTTTGGGCGATGGCACAGCTCTTGAGCTGATGGAGAGCATGTTGTCCTTGCTGGGATCAGACGACGGTGGGTTCCTTTTCCTCCACCTCTTCCTCCGTCAACTACCGGCTCCAGTG
Organism: Garcialebias charrua; assembly: GCA_038048925.1. Classification (NCBI taxonomy): domain Eukaryota; kingdom Metazoa; phylum Chordata; class Actinopteri; order Cyprinodontiformes; family Rivulidae; genus Garcialebias; species Garcialebias charrua. Next base: position 19,661 of record JBBPBX010019439.1, on the reverse strand, counting down.
CGCGCGGTGCTGGCCAACTCCCCGCTGTTGCAGCAGAGAGACTACCGCTCGCTGGCGGAAGAAGCCGACCGCATCCTCCTGGCTACGAGGACCTTCGCAGTCCAGGCGGCGGTCCCCGGATCTCCAGCAGCACCTGAGTTTCAAGCAACGCCCTCAGCGCCGGACGAGCCATCGGTGGTAGCAGGGGTCGCTACCCGCAGGCGGACAGGAGCCGCCTTTTGTTTCTACCACCAGCGCTTTGGCGCCAAAGCACGACGGTGCATCCCGCCGTGCAGCTTCAAGCCGCAGGGAAACGACAACGCCAGCGCCCGCTAGCAGCCGCGGCCGTTGGCGACAAGGAAAGGCTGCTGTTCATAGAAGACTCGAGGTCGGGGAGGCGGTTCCTGGTGGACTCTGGTTTGCAGAAGAGCCTCGTCCCCCCGACTGGCTCCGACAGGTTGGCAGAAGGCTACGGTCCGCTGCTAACTGCGGCTAATGGCTCTCCCATCAAGACATTTGGTGAAAGGTTGGTGACTGTTTGTTTCCATGACCGGGACTTCCAATGGAACTTTGTTGTCTCTGCGAGCTCAGTTCCTATTTTAGGGGCTGATTTTCTTTGTGCTCATGGGCTCCTTGTTGGTGTTGCTAACAGACGTTTGATCAACGCTGTGTCCTTTTCGTCACTGCCTTGTGCTACACGAGGAGCTGGGCCTTTAATGCATGCTAACTTTTTAGCTTCGGGTAACGTGTTTCAGCGTTTATTGTCTGAGTTCCCCTCACTGACTGTTCCTAATTTTGCCAACACAAACGCAAAACATGGGATCGAACATTATATCCCCACAACGGGCCCTCCGGTTTTCGCACGTGCACGCCGCCTCGATGCTACTAAGCTAGCAATCGCGCAGGAAGAGTTTGCTAACATGGAGCGTTTAGGCATCGTGCAACGTTCAAACAGTCCGTGGGCCTCCCCCCTGCACATGGTGCCCAAGGCAGACGGCAAATGGCGACCATGTGGGGATTTCCGCCGCCTTAATAACATCACAGAGAACGATCGTTATCCCATCCCCCACATCCAGGATTTTTCAGTGCACCTGGCTGGGACCTCCATTTTTTCTAAAGTAGATTTAGTACGGGGGTACCACCAGGTTCCTGTGCATGTGGAGGATGTCCCTAAGACCGCTGTTATCACTCCTTTCGGCCTGTTTGAGTTTTTGCGCATGCCTTTTGGTCTTAAAGGTGCAGCCCAAACGTTCCAGCGGTTGATGGATTCAGTCTTAAGGGGATTGTCCTTCGTGTTTGTGTACTTGGACGACATCCTTGTGGCTAGCAGTTTGGCTGAACAGCACATGTCCCACCTCCGTGAGTTTTTTCAGCGCCTAGTAGCACATGGCCTGATTGTAAACACAGCAAAATGCCAGTTTGTGTTGCCAGTCATTGATTTTTTGGGCCACCGCATTTCTGCCAGTGGTGCTGTCCCGTTACCAAACAAAGTGCAGGCAGTGTCCAATTTTCCACAGCCCCAGTCTGTTAAAGCGCTACAGGAATTTTTGGGAATGGTTAATTTCTACAACCGTTTCCTCCCCAGGGCAGCACAACTGCTGCGACCGCTCTATGGAGCGCTAAAAAAGAAAAAGCCCAACGACAGTGTTGACTGGACACCAGAACGCCTACAGGCATTTGGTGATGCTAAAACTGCATTGGCCACTGCTGCCCTTTTGGCCCATCCATCCCCAGCGGCACAAATAGCTTTGACAACAGACGCATCTGATGTTGCGGTGGGGGCTGTGTTAGAACAGCAGGTTTCCGGGGTTTGGCAGCCGCTTGCATTTTTCAGCCGTACGCTACGGGACAATGAACTTAAATACAGCGTTTTTGACAGGGAGTTGCTGGCACTTTACCTGGCTACACGCCATTTCAGATTTTTCCTGGAGGGCCGCCAGTTCACTGCATACGTTGACCACAAACCCTTGGTGTTTGCTATGTCAAAAATGTCTGACCCCTGGTCTGCTCGCCAGCAACGCCACCTCGCAGCGGTGTCTGAATTTACTACGGACATTCAGCATGTGGCTGGCAAATCCAATGTGGTGGCCGACTGTTTCTCCCGGGTGCTGATCTCTCCCGTGTACGTTGGCATCGATTTTTCTGCTATGGCTGCGGACCAACGTAGCGACGCAGAAATACTCGAGCTCCAGTCCGGGCCCACAGGCCTCGAGTTGGAGGAACGGCAGGTGAATGACGGAGGTCCTCTCCTGCTCTGTGACGTTTCTACTGGCAGGCCCCGCCCTCTGGTTCCAGTTTCATGGCGACGCCGCGTTTTTGACTCCTTACATTCCCTTTCTCATCCAGGTGTTAGAGCCTCTGTGAAACTGGTCGGTTCGAAGTTTGTTTGGCCCGGTCTGCGTAAAGCAGTTAAGGAGTGGGCAGCAGCGTGTGTCCCATGCCAGCGTGCTAAGGTTAACAGGCACACCAAAGCACCTTTGGAACCTTTCTCCATTCCTGGTCGGCGGTTTGACCATGTGCACGTAGACCTGGTGGGCCCTCTGCCTCCATCACAGGGTTTTACTCATCTGCTGACTATGATAGACCGGACCACCAGGTGGCCTGAGGTGGTTCCTCTGGCATCCACAACGTCTGCAGTGGTGGCCCGGGCATTTTTGTCTACCTGGGTTGCGCGTTTTGGCCCCCCTTCAGACATTACATCGGACAGGGGCCCTCAGTTTGTTTCTGAGCTTTGGTCTACCATGGCCAAGGGTCTGGGGACTAACGTCCACAGGACCACCGCTTACAACCCCCAAGCTAATGGTTTGTGTGAACGGTTTCACAGGTCATTGAAAGCTGCACTTCGTGCTGCATTGACCGGTGACAACTGGATTGACCGTCTTCCCTGGGTTTTGTTGGGTTTACGTACCGCAACCAAAGAGGACCTGAGCTCTTCCCCGGCTGAACTGGTTTTCGGTCAGCCTGTGCGCGTCCCCGGCGAGTTTTTACCTGAGGTTCCCTCACCACAGTTCGCTCCACCGTTGCACCATTTTTCATCTCAGGAGGCTCTTTTCGTGTCCCTGGCCCGGTATACCATTGTTTACCGCAGTCATTTGTCCCTAAGAGCCTGGAGTCCTCTAAATTTGTTTTTGTCAGACACAATGCACATAGGACACCACTACAGCCTTTGTATGATGGCCCATTTCGGGTTCTTCAACCAGGTCCAAAACACTTCCTTTTGGATTTAGGGGGTCGTACTGAGACTGTCTGTATCGATAGGCTTAAACCAGCTCATGTTATGTCAGATGATCAGGTTGTTACGGCCCAGGCTCCTCGCAGGGGCAGACCTCCATCCACGTCGCTAACGGACTGCTGTCCTCCTTCCAGAGACTCTCAACGGCCAACGGAGCTCGACTCTTCTGCAGGCCCTCCTCGTCGCCCTCCGCTTCATCAGACTGGTTCCGCAGGGCCCAGGTTCAGCCGTTCTGGTCGTTTGATCAAACCTAAAATTCTGGACTAGTTATGGACCTTACTGGGTGTTCTGGGGGGGCGTGTGTGGTGGACCACTAGGGGACTCTACTCACACCCAGTGGACCGGATGTTTTACCGGATGTTTTATTGTGAAAGGGTTCATGTATAAGGTGTGTTTTTGGTGCTTACCGCCAGAACTGTTGGAGTTGAGTAAAGTGAAGTTCTGCATCCCGTCTTCTGTGTCGTCTTTGCATCTCCTCCTACATTATATATAAATTAAAATTGTAATTATAATTTTTAGGCCTATTTGCGCAGTTTCCGACGGTTTCCGGAAAAGCCGCCTCCGCCATTTTGAGGTTAGCTTTGGTTAGTTCCAGACTCTACAGCCTGCTTTGGAGGACTGTGTTTCTGATAAGATGTTGCTTTATACGGACGAATGAGCTGGAAAACGCTCGGTGAACTCTGTGGATGTCTCAGGCCCGGAGCAGCAGCCACTGATCGCTCCGTTGCATCCCACCACGCCGGCAGACACCACCAGCTCATGGGATGGGCTAACGCGCAGCTAATGGCGGAGCTAAGATGCTAACGCTGACCCCCACCGGTGACACCGAGCCGACGGGCGGCGGAGAGGCCATCTGCGACCGGGAGCTCGCCTCAATGTCCGCTTGATAGCCTAAGATGTCGGGGGACACTGAGCTAACAGAAGCTTACATGCTAAAACGCGGAGAAACAGCGTCGATAGCCTTTTGGATGGGCTAACACTAACGGTCGCAGCTAGTGGCGGGGCTAACGCTAACGGGCAGCTGCTTGTTTTGGATGGACGGACACTGCGGAGAAACACTTTCAGTAAGTTATTAACTATTTTTCTGGCTCCAAATGTATGAAGTTAACATGCTAACAGTCCTTCCTGTAAACAGTTTGGACCGCGTGGAGCAGCACAAAGCTACAGAGCTCGGACATGCAAGAGCTAACATGCTAAAGACGGAGACAGGCTTGACCAACTCAAAGTAAGAAATTATATTTTTATTAAGGTTAAAAATGTAATGTCTATGTTTTTTGATAATTATGTACTACACTGTGTTAGGATAGGCAAAGTGCTTGGTAACCGTACAGTACCGTACATGTATGTGTATAAATGGCGGCTTGGGTGGTCCCGACTTACGTCAAAATCGGGTTACGAACGGCCCGTAGGTCCGGAACTCGTTCGTAAGTCGGGGACTACCTGTATATATATTTTAAAAAGGCAGGTACACACATAAGCAAGG
>JBBPBX010019438.1:19465-44457 GCA_038048925.1 Garcialebias charrua | reverse complement strand
TAGAAGGGTCACCCAAGGCAGACAGGTCCTAGGTGAGGGACCAGACAAAGTGCAGCCCAAAAACCCCTATGATGAGTACAATTAATGGACTAAGTTTTCCCTCGCCCGGACGCGGGTCACCGGGGCCCCACTCTGGAGCCAGGCCCGGAGGTGGGGCACGCTGGCGAGCGCCTGGTGGCCGGGCTTTTACCCATGGAGCCCGGCCGGGCACAGCCCGAAGAGGAGACGTGGGTCCCCCTTCCCATGGGCTCACCACCTGTGGGAGGGGCCAAAGGGGTCGGGTGCAATGTGAGATGGGTGGTGGCCGAGGGCGGGGACCCTGGCGGTCTGATCCTCGGCTACAGAAGCTGGCCATTGGGACATGGAATGTCACCTCTCTGGTGGGGAAGGAGCCTGAGCTAGTGTGTGAGGTTGAGAGTTTCCGACTAGAAATAGTCGGACTCACCTCAACGCATGGCTCTGGCTCTGGAACCAGTTTCCTTGAGAGGGGTTGGACACTCTTCCACTCTGGAGTTGCCCCTGGTGAGAGGCGCCGAGCAGGAGTGGGCATACTGGTTGCCCCCCATCTTGGTGCCTGTACGTTGGGGTTCACCCCGGTGAACGAGAGGGTAGCCTCCCTTCGCCTACGTGTGGGGGGACGGGCTCTGACTGTTGTTTGTGCCTATGCACCAAACGGCAGCTCAGACTACCCACCCTTTTTGGAGTCCTTGGAGGGGGTATTGGAGAGTGCGCCTCCTGGGGACTCCCTTGTTCTACTGGGGGACTTCAACGCTCACGTGGGCAATGACAGTGAGACCTGGAGGGGTGTGGTTGGGAGGAACGGCCCCCCTGATCTGAACCAGAGTGGTGTTCTGTTATTGGACTTCTGTGCTCGTCATGGATTGTCCATAACGAACACCATGTTTAAGCATAAGGGTGTCCATATGTGCTCTTGGCACCAGGACACCCTAGGTCGCAGTTCGATGATCGACTTTGTTGTTGTCTCATCTGATCTGCGGCCGCATGTCTTGGACACTCGGGTGAAGAGAGGGGCGGAGCTGTCAACTGACCACTACCTGGTGGTGAGTTGGCTCCGATGGTGGGGGAGGATGCCGGTCAGACCTGGCAGACCCAAACGTATTGTGAGGGTCTGCTGGGAACGTCTGGCAGAGTCTCCCGTAAGACGGAGCTTTAACTCCCACCTCCGGGAGAGCTTTGAACACGTTCCGAGGGAGGCGGGGGACATGGAGTCCGAGTGGGCCGTGTTCCGCGCCTCTATTGTCGAGGCAGCTTATCGGAGCTGTGGCCGCAAGGTTGTTGGTGCCTGTCGTGGTGGCAACCCTCGAACCCGGTGGTGGACACCGGCAGTGAGGGATGCTGTCAGGCTGAAGAAGGAGTCCTATTGGGCCTTTTTGGCTTGTGGGACCCCGGAAGCAGCTGATAGGTACCGGCAGTCCAAGCGGCATGCGGCTCGGGTGGTTGCTGAGGCAAAAACTCGGGCGTGGGAGGAGTTCGGAGAGGCCATGGAGAATGACTTCCGTACGGCTTCGAGGCGATTCTGGTCCACCATCCGGCGTCTCAGGGGGGGAAAGAGGTACGCGACCAACACCATTTATGGTGGGGGTGGCGTGCTACTGACCTCAACTCGGGATGTTGTGAGTCGGTGGGCGGAATACTTCGAAGACCTCCTCAATCCTACTGGCACGTCTTCCACTGAGGAAGCGGAGCCTGGGGACTTTGGGTCGGGTTCTCCGATCTCTGGTGCTGAGGTCGCCGAGGTGGTTAAAAAGCTCCGCGGTGGCAAGGCTCCGGGGGTGGATGAGATTCGCCCGGAGTTCCTTAGGGCTCTGGATGTTGTAGGGTTGTGTTGGCTTACGCGACTCTGCAATATCGCGTGGACATCGGGGGCAGTTCCCTTGGATTGGCAGACTGGGGTGGTGGTTCCCCTATTCAAAAAGGGGGACCGTAGGGTGTGTTCCAACTATAGGGGGATCACACTCTTAAGCCTCCCTGGTAAGGTCTATTCAGGGGTTCTGGAGAGGAGGGTCCGTCAGATAATAATAATAATAATAATAATGAATTCAATTTATAACGCACTTTTCATTAATGAAAATCTCAAAGTGCTATAGGATAGTCGAAGCTCGGATTCAGGAGGAGCACTGTGGTTGTCGTCCTGGTCGTGGAACATTGGACCAGCTCTACACCCTCAACAGGGTCCTGGAGGGTGCGTGGGAGTTTGCCCAACCAGTTTACATGTGCTTTGTGGACTTGGAGAAGGCATTCGACCGCATCCCTCGGGGGGTTCTGTGGGGGGTACTCCGGGAGTATGGGGTACCAGGCCCTTTGATAAGGGCTGTTAGGTCCCTGTACGACCGGTGTCAGAGCTTGGTCCGCATTGCCGGCAGTAAGTCAGGCTCGTTTCCGGTGAGAGTTGGACTCCGCCAAGGTTGCCCTTTGTCACCGATTCTGTTCATAACTTTTATGGACAGAATTTCTAGGCGCAGCCAAGGTGTTGAGAGGATCCGTTTTGGTGGCCTTAGAATTGCTTCTCTGTTTTTTGCAGATGATGTGGTCCTACTGGCTTCATCAGTTCGTGATTTACAACTTTCACTGGAGCGGTTTGCAGCCGAGTGTGATGCGGCCGGGATGAGGATCAGTTCCTCCAAATCCGAGGCCATGGTCTTGAGCCGGAAAAGGGTAGCATGCCCTCTCCGGGTCGGGGAGGAGGTCCTGCCCCAAGTGGAGGAGTTTAAGTATCTCGGGATCTTGTTCACGAATGAGGGAAAACTGGAGCGTGAGATCGATAGGCGGATAGGTGCAGCATCCGCAGTGAAGCGGGCGCTGTACCGGTCTGTCGTGGTGAAGAGAGAGCTGAGTCAAAAGGCAAAGCTCTCAATTTACCGATCGATCTACGTTCCCACCCTCATCTATGGTCATGAGCTTTGGGTTGTGACCGAAAGAACGAGATCTCGGATACAAGCGGCTGAAATGAGTTTTCTCCGCAGGGTGTCTGGACTCTCCCTTAGAGATAGGGTGAGAAGCTCAGTCATCCGGGAGGGACTCGGAGTAGAGCCGCTGCTTCTCCACATCGAGAGGAGCCAGTTGAGGTGGCTCGGGCATCTGGTTAGGATGCCTCCTGGACGCCTCCCTGGTGAGGTGTTCCGGGCATGTCCCACCGGGAGGAGACCCAGAGGAAGACCCAGGACGCGCTGGAGGGACTATGTTTCTCGGCTGGCCTGGGAACGCCTTGGGATTCCCCCGGAGGAGCTGCTCCAAGTGGCTGGGGAGAGGGAAGTCTGGGCCTCCCTACTTAGGCTGCTACCCCCGCGACCCGACCCCGGATAAGCGGAAGAAGATGGATGGATGGCATATATATATACATACATATATTTTTAAATATTTTTATTTTATTTCATTTTTTAAGTCTTCAATGTAAAATGGTGAATAGTTCCTGAAGGGCGGCACCCTAGCGCCCCCTACTGGCTGGCCGCCCCTGATATAAACAAAGCTACAAATCCAAGCACACAGTGAACTAAAAACTCAATTTAAAACACTAAAACAACAAGATAAAAAGATAAAATCATTACCAATAAAAATTAAGTAAAATCAAGTCTCAGTTGGGTTGAAGGCCAGTGAGTAAAGATGAGTTTTCAGATGGGTTTTAAAAATGGGCAGTGAGGGGCCCTGTCAAATGTGCAAAGGCAGAGCATTCCATAACTTAGGGTCACTAACAGAGACAGCCCTGTCTCCTCGAAGCTTCCTCTTTCTCTTGGGAATGACCAGAAGCAGCTGGTCAGCAGACCTGAGTGACCGAGGTGGAGAAGCTCTGATAGAAAAAGTGTGTGTGTGTGTGTGTGTGTGTGCGCGTGCGTGCGTGCGTGCGTGTGTGTTTTGGGGGGCAGTGCTGTTTAAAACCTCAAAAACAAAATGTTTTAAATGAAATCTAAAATACACGGTCAGCCAGTGGAGAGAAGTGTGATGTTGTGGTGGACCACTAGGGGGCTCTACTCACACCCAGTGGGCCGAAGGTATTACAGGATGTTTTATTGTGAAAGGTCCTGAGGACCGGATGTGGTATTGGATATTTAAGGCAGTGTTGGGTGTTTCCCGCAAGTTTAGTAAGAGTTGATTAAAAGTGAAGATCTACATCCCGTCTCCTGTGTCGTCTCTTCACCGCCTCTTACACTGGTGACCCTTGTGAATTGAATATGACAACATCTGAAGGTCAAGCCAGCTCTCTTCAGTTGTCCGCGGTTGTGGAACCTCCACCGGCGGCCCCACTCGCTTTTGCGGTGGCCGTTAAAATCCCGGACTTCTGGCTGCACGCACCTCAGTCGTGGTTCGCCCACATCGAATCACAGTTTGCTCTTCGCGGGATATCTGCAGACGACACCAAATACCACCATGTGGTCGCTTCACTGGACCCATTGTCCACCCAGCGGGTAATGAGCCTGCTCGAGGACCCTCCTGCACAAGGAAAATACGACGCCCTCAAGCAGCTCCTTCTGCAGCGTTACACACTCTCAGACGCGGAGCGCGCTGAGAAACTTTTTTCCCTCTCCGATTTGGGCGATGGCACAGCTCTTGAGCTCATGGAAGGCATGTTGTCTTTGAGGGGATCAGCAGACTGTGAATTTCTCTTCCTCCACCTCTTCCTCCGCCGGCTCCCGGCTCCAGTGCGCACCGCCCTGGCCAACTCTTCGTTTCTGCAGCAGAAGGATTACCGCTCGCTGGCCCGCGAAGCCGACCGCATCCTGCTGGCTGCGAGGACTTTCGCGGTCCAGGCGGCGGTCCCCGGATCTCCAGCAGCACCTCAGCTTCAAGCAACGCCCTCAGCGCCGGACGAGCCATCGGTCGTAGCAGGGGTCGCTACCCGCAGGCGGACGGGAGCCGCCCTTTGTTTCTACCACCAGCGTTTTGGCACCAAAGCACGACGATGCGTCCCACCGTGCAGCTTCAAGCCGCAGGGAAACGAGAACGCTAGCGGTGGCTAGCAGTCGCGGCCGTCGGCGACAAGGAAAGGCTGCTTTTCATCGAAGACTCGAGGTCGGGGAGGCGGTTCCTGGTGGACTCTGGCTCGCAGATGTAGTGGACCTACCCAGGGTCAAACTAAGGTTTTTGAACTGTCCAGTGATGACCTTTACTGACCTCTCAGTAAAGCAAGACATTTACCACAAAATCATTCCATTAGCTGTAATCTGAGAACATAGTCACCAAAAGAGACTATTTCTATCTTTGATTTTAGGCTGATGTGATCAAAAGAATAACTTTTGTCATTTTCATGATATATGTTATATGCTGTTATTCTTTAAATGTGAAACATCAATGTGTCATTTCTGCAAGTGAAAAGGTGTCAAAGTTCAGCTAAAATGTCAAACTGACTTACACTGAAATTGTTTTTGTCGAGTTTCAGCTAAAACTCTCATCTAGCGTCTGAAAGTCTCTCACTCAGATACTTTTCCTAAACAATTTCCTTCTCTGCGCTGAATTTCACCTTGAATAGTGATAACAAGTGGACCAATGAAAAAGAGACAAGTTTCTCTCCTCTCTGTTCCTTTTTAAGTTCTAAGCTGTTGCTGGAACGGCAGAGTTTCTGGGAGCTTCAAAGACATGAAGACGTCCCAAAGAGCTGAATGAATGCCTGTCACCCGCCAAGGACAGTCATTCGGCTAAGGACTAAATAACAGGCTGTTATGAGTCCACTTCGAACGAGCGCAAGCTCAAAACTTTGTTTATTCCTTCCTGGAATAAGTTTATCTTGAAGCTGCCAGGAGCTGACATATTCTCTGATGACCAAGCGGAAACCAGGAGACGTTGAAACGTAAACTAGAACCAGTTTTGGACGTGCTGGGACTAAAGGACTCTGCGCATCTGAAGGCTGGTGTCATTTCTTTATCAGACTCGTCGAAAGGTAAAGAGCTGTTTACAAAACGTACCTGGATTTTAGCAGAAGTCGGATGGAAGTGTCACTTTTGGTATCATGCTCAAGATAATTTCCTTTAAACCATCTCCCATCTTCCTCCTATCTTTTTCTCTCAATCTAAGCTGGAAACTATTTTAAGCTAAAGAGCCCTCAGACTAAATATGTTTAACATCCAATATTGAAGTCTGTTGTGTTAAATTTAAGTGTGCTGACGTATTAAATTGAAAGAAAGTGAAATCATGTCAATCAAGTGTAATGGTGTTAATTTAGTTGATTTATTTTAAATAAATGGTAGTGTCGCCTGGCATACCAACTAAGTTAACGTCTTTGTCACTTAATGGCTTTGTTTATTTATCCATCATAAAGATCACAGAAATATTGGGTAAACTGAAAAAGAAAAGAATCCGTGAAATTACTATTCAATCTGAATAAGTAAATTAATTAAGGATAAAGAGGTCAGCTTAATACTGACCCCTGTTAAAATCCTTTAGTTACATCTGGGTGGCACTATATGTGTTTAAAGTCCATGACCCACCATGTTTTCAAATTGCATCGCCATTAATATTTATTAGTTTATTTAAAAATAATACAGGAGCGTTTATTTATATTGTAGAGAAATAATGCAAAATGTGTTATTTCATGATTTATAGCAGATTTTAGCAGAAGCTCCGGGAAGATCTGCCCCTCTCCAAATATGGGCATTCACATCACTAAAGATTCCGCCTTGGAGTTACAGGCGGAGTTTTAATAAGCCTTCATCAACTTCCATGACCGCTGCTCTAGAGAGGAAAAAAAAAAGAGAAGCGGTTGCTCACTGATGTCTGTCATATTCTGAGCAGCATCCACGTAGACATACTAGTTTAATTCGCTTGATCGCGACAAATTCATTCATTTCCGCATCGGCTTTTTAATCTCTCCCCTGACCAGACAGGTCGGGAGTAGAAAGGCAGCCGCGGCGCGGAGCTCTGTCGGTCTGGATGTACCATCGCGCGCGGGCTTCCCCGTGCTCTCTGTGCTTCCCCGTGCTCCAGCAACAAGGCTGGACAGAACCGAGCCCCAGCACGAACTTCAAAGCTGACCCGCAGCGGAACGGGGAGCCAGGGAGAAGCCGCGCGGCTCGCTCCTCTCTGGGCAGAGGAGAGGAGAGCAGCCAGCAACAGTCGCAGCGGTGTTATATCTTATTAAAAAGGTCTATAAAATAAATAATAAATAAAAGCAGACCACTGGTCCAGTTGTACACAAAAATGCACCAGGAAATATGCAGTTTTACTCTCACTCTCATAAACCTCCATGGAAACTCACTCCTACCTTCTGCCTTGCTTTCTGGGTGGAGATCAATGTAACGAAAGGCATGACCCTTCGGGACTTTTCGGCCAGGTTTCCGGATTCATTCGGGAGTGGGTTTTTTTTTTTTTTTTTTTTTAACCCTCGCCTGGCCCAAATGCAAAAATGAAAATAAAATTCATAAAATACTACAGTAATTCTCCAATATGGTGAATTGTTACTGTCACGGTGGGTGTTGTCCTTTAAAGACACAATATAGGGTCTCCCTCATGCTCCCTTCATCTGGTGGCCATACGAGTTTTTCTGAAAGTTTATTGATAAATCTGTGATCTCTCATGAACTTGAAACGTTATGTTGGCATGATTGTTCCAATTTTTGGACTCTGAAGGTGATAATTTTTGGCTGGGGTGTTCAAGACAGGCAGATTCTGCATGTTTTTATCATTTGAAGCTGAGAGATTGTTATTGTTCAACTCCTTAACACGCTGTGGGAAGCTTTAGGTGAAGTTTTGCCAGCCCGTGGTCTGTGGGGGGGTTCTGGTTCCGTTCGGTCCAGTTCACGCACAGACTCCGGTACAAAGCTTTGTTGACCGCCGAGTCAAACTGCCTGAAAAGCTGTTAACATCTACAAGATTGCTGTGTGTGGTATTTTTGCATGTTAGAGCAGGTCGAAAAAGCATATTACTGTTAGAACGTTGTCGGCTGGGTTCTGTCAGACCCGTTTCCTGCTCCATTAAAAAGTGGACCGGAACCGACCTTTAAGTGGCTCCGAGCGAGTCCGTGTTTGTTCTGCAGCTGCAGTGCTGGGTTACTGAGCGTAGCTAAGTCGTGCCTGTTTTAATTGTGATTGCCACGTTTCAGAATTTTGGGAAGTTAATTTGAAGCGTTTGAGTTGTTTTAAGGGTCTGTAAAGTTGCGTTCTATTGTGCTAATAGGTAGCGTTAAAGGCTACGTGTACACGTTTGTTTATGAGCTGTGATTGGATAAACGAGAGCTGTGAGCTGTCAATCACTCGTGGCGAGCGCTGATTCGCTGTAGTGGGAACGCACGCCGTTGCGACCAACCCACTTTGTCGTCATTTCCGGCACTGCCGTGGTCGAAGGTAAGAAAACTTCATTCACCATGAACGCTTGGTATGAACTACAAACGCTGTGATTGATTGGTTGACGTCACGTATCTGTTTAGCGAGCTCCGCCTCGCTCAACGGAAGCTGGTGACGCGCTGCGTCGTCCCGCCTATTTGTGTCGTCATTTCCAGGTGCACTTCGGGTGACAAGCAGTTCACACACTCACAGGACAAACGGAGATTTCACTGAGAGTTTAAACACTCATTTAAAGCCATCTAAACTGTCTAACAACATAGATTTGTCTCTGACAAGAACGTGGTTCGAGCGTTTATCACTGACACACTAGAAACTAATTCTGAAAAGGTTGTTTTTAGTTTAAATACTGAATAAACAAAATCAGTCTCTTCGTGATAACATTGTCTCGAAGCTGCCCCCTGTTGGTTAAAAGACTATGACAGATGAGTTTTCTCAAAAACTATCATGAAGAGACACAGCTGATGGAGGAAACAGATGTGGACAGAGCATTAAGAATTGTAACAGCTGGAACCACAACGGCTGAAAAGAAAGCAGACAGAGATAAACGTTTGGCTAAATTAAGCCTTCTGTTAAAGGCCAAGCTAGACTTTGAAACTGCTGCACGCCGGGCTGTCTCTACATCATGTTTAACAGCACAAATGGAGGTTGCCACTTTACAGCAGGAGGTAAAGAGTTTAACACAGTCGAGTATGGGCAGCGCTGAACAAGCGCGTAGTCTCTACGAAGAATGCACAGTGTTAAAAAGGGATTTTGACCAATCACAAGGTGAGTTGGAAAAATGTGTGGTGGAGAGGGATAAGTATTACCATCAGTACAAGTCGCTTCAGGCGGATTGTGAGGAGGCACGGGACGCGCTGGACAAATGCACGGACACCCTGGAATCATTATCACTACGGTACACAAGGCTGCAAGATGATTATAGAAAATCACAAGAGCAGCACATGATGTTACAACGTGAAAATGATGGGTTAAGAGTCCAACTGAACAGTTGTAGAATAGAGCGTGCATCAGCAATGAACAAACTCTTTGACGAAGAGAGAAAATGTTTGGATCTCATGAGTAAACACCTTGAGAATCCACCGCCTCCGCCGCCCCCTCCCATACCTGATGACCCACTCCCTCCTCCACCGCCCCCGCCCATGCCCGATGCACTACTCCCTCCGCCACCACCCTCCACCTCAACAGACATTTGCTGGGACAACCCAATGGCAGGTACCTACGTACCCCATGTCTACAGGTGTACCTGGTGCGCAGACGGGTGGGTATATCACTATTAATGGCTCTCAATTCGCTGTCCCAATAGAACGACTCCATAAAATTTCCCAGTTCGTTCAACGTTTTGAGCCAGGGCAATATGGTTCGACTGAAACCGATACCTATCTGAAAGACATTGAGTTTAAACTGGCATGCTATCCGAACGCTACGGTTGACGATAAAATCAGTTTGATCAAACTCACCACAAACAGGAAAGTGCAGCACTTCATTGCGCGTCAACCAGTCGCAATTTTGAAGGATTACAAACTTTTCTGCGAAACTCTACTGCAAGAATATGCTCCTCGCATGGGAGACGTTGGCTACCAAGCCGCATTGAAAATCACTCAGGGGCAGAATGAACATCCAATCCCATATTATGACAGACTTTTCGAAGCCTTTTTTGGTGATCGGAATGAGCCAGGGATGGAGGATGAACGTGATTTTAAGTTTCTTTTTATGAACAATCTATATTCAGAGATTGGTTCAACGGCCAACCTCATGGCCGACTACAGAGAAAAAACCATGCGTGAATTAAAGGAGTGCGCTATACGTGTTTTTGAAACATACAAGCGACACAAGAAACCAGTAGAGGTGTATCCAGGTGAAAAGGTCAAATACCAAACGCTAGACCTTGAAGGAGCAAGAGCGCCAGCTCACTCTTTTAAGGAAGGCGAGAATAAACAAAATTTCCAACCTGACAGACCGCAAAATGATGGTGTCCGCTGGAACAAAAACCCACAGTGGTTCAAACCGAACCCACAGGGTGACCACCAAGGTCAAAACTGGGACGCACGTCCACGGACTAAAAAGCATGGATACCGATGTAATCCATACGACAAAGGGTGGTCCCAAGAGGAACCCCCAAGTCAAGGACATGCCCCTCCTGCACCCCGAGCAGAACAGTTCAAGACAAGCAGGAAATCACGTAGGTTCCAGAGAAAAGGCCCTAGACCTCTGTCCTCAGAAGAGATGGAGAACATACGTCGGTTGTTAGAAAGTTTGAAAAAAACAAACAAGGAAAACAAACCTGGAGTAATGTGTAGCACTATCATTGATAGTGACTCAGAACACACAAATAACAGCAATGCCACAATTGCTGACAGTCACCAAGATACTGATGGTCAGGATGCTGACAATCAGGGTACAGACAGTCAACAAGACGTTGATTGTAACCATGACATCATTGTTACAGAGTCCGAGAGCCCCTCATCAGAAAAAGGGGGGGAAAGCTCACTCACCAAAGACAATGACTCGTCACAGACCGATCACTCAGACCCATGTGTGACTGCACTACCAGTACAGGTGAATGAAAAGCACACTGACAATGGTAGACGTAACAAACGTCTGAAAAGACCCATACGTCGGAAAAAACCTGATAGGTTCCTGTGTAACATTATCAGGAAGGGGCCCGCTAAGAAGGCTTACCTGTCAATCACTTTAGAAGGGGTCCTCACAGAAGAGGCCCTCCTGGATGGTGGGGCTGACATAACCATTATGTCTCCCACACTGTTGAAGGAGCTACGGATAGCCGCTAGCGGTGTTGACAGGGAAATACCCCTCAAAGAATGTGCTGTAGTATTGCAGGGACTCTCAGAAACGAGAACAACCCTAACAGCTATAGCTATGGTTCACATGCAGATTGGTGAAATGACGCTATACCACCCGGTACACGTGTCCGCCGTTGACTCATTCCCATTTTTGGTCGGCCAAGACTTTATAAACCGCTTCGACGCGATTATAGATTATGGCGATCAGACAATGTGGACCAGAGTGAGCCAACCACTGCCAATCGATATGCCTACACAAGGTGACACTGACTGTCTAACAGCAGGTACCGCGGAAGGCACGAAGGGACCCTCCAACGAGAGCACAATCCCGGTAAGTGAACCTTTAGCAACAGGTGAGGCAGAAAAGGCCCAACGAGAGAGCCTCCTCTGCGAGCTGAAACAGTCGGCACTCACTGAACACTACCTACCACAGGTAGTCAAAGGTGTTGAGATCCAAGGATCCCACACCGATGATGCTGTTCTGTCTCCTTGGACGGAGAAATCAGCGATCAGCCAAGCTTTCTATGGAACCTTGGTTAAAAAACAGCTGGGTCTAGAAATGAACAAAAAGGCTTTCCGCTTTTCGTTAGACCCCAACGATAAACAGGTAATGACCGCAAAAGGGATCATTGACCTGAAACTAATCTGGAACCAACGAGAACTGGATCACCCATTCCTCGTGGTCCCGAACTTACCACATGCAACCTACATAGGCTCCGACATTTTGGTAAGATTAGGTGTCCGAGTGGACATCAACAACAATGTACTGTGGTCACTAGACACAGCCACAAAGGAGTCTCCTGTGCTAACCACAGAGAACCTTAAGGCTGGACAGACCATTCCAGAGGTCTGCCAGATTGCTAACAGCCATAACACTGCGGTACCACCTCAGGTTATGAACAAGCCGGTGATGTGTCACATCATGAAAGGACAAGCTATTAGCACAAAACAGGCATACTTTCAACCATCTCCTATGTTTTTCAAATTGGGACTGTCCATAGAGGCCACATGCCAAGTGACCCTCGACTGCAGAACCACGACTGTTGCTGTGTGCAACACAAGCACAGAAGAGGTACTGATCCCAAAAAACACACAGCTAGGATGGTTGATCTCTACTGATTTTCATGATTTTGAGCTAAGCATTCCATTTCTGGGAGGACTCCCAGAAAACTTGATCCCAAATCAACACACGGGGCAAGTCTTGTTCACGAAACCAACACAGGCCATAGCTCTTTTCTCCCCCACTGAGTCCGACCAGGACACTGTCCGCAGGTTCGGTTTCAACAAAGGAGACAGTCTATGCCCCCAAACTTACAGTGCACTACCTGTTGACAGGTTTTACGACACTGAAGGGGACTCACTGGAGCTCCCCAAAGAACAAGAACCCCTCTCAGTTGCTTCACAGATTGACCAGGTGGTCGCCCAAGCCGACGCCCTGAAAACTGATGAAGAAAGGGACAAACTTCGCAAAGTTCTTCTAAAATATGAGAAATCATTCTCGACTGACTCGATGGATTGTGGGTTGACCACGCTCCACACAGTGAGCATCCCAACCCCGCCTAATGCTCCCCCTGCATTTGTCAGACAGTACAAGATTCCTCTGGCAGCACATCAACCTATCAGAGAAATCATTAATGACCTGTTAGAAAAAGGTATCATCCGATACTGTAACAGCACTTACTCTGCGCCTTTATGGCCGGTGTTAAAACCAAATGGTAAGTGGAGACTCACTATAGACTACAGAAAGCTAAACAAACAAGTTCCCTTATCCAGATGGCCTATGACGCAGCTCCAACAGGAACTGCCCAAGGTCACCAATGGTAAGTACTTCTCGACCCTCGACGTCGCCTCTGGTTTTTGGACCATCCCTGTGCGCGCCGAGGATCAGTACAAACTAGCTTTCACTTTTGGTGGCCGTCAATACACCTTTAACAGGTGTCCCTTTGGCTACGCTAACTCACCTGCAGAGTTCAACATCTTCTTGAACAAAGCATGTCCAGACGCCCATGAGCGTGGGACACTGATCTACGTGGACGATGTCCTTCTGAGGCAGCCGACATTGGACTCACATTTGGCTGAGATCGACCACGTTCTGAATCAACTAACAACTGCTGGTGCTAAGATATCACTGTCAAAATGCCAATGGTGCAGAACCAAGGTGGACTACGTTGGCCTACTTGTAGGTCCAGACGGAGTACAACCACAGCTGACTCGCACCCAAGGCCTCGACAATCTCAAAGTCCCCACCAATCTCAAAGAACTACAAAGTTTTCTGGGCGTGTGTAACTACTCGAACCAATTCATCGAAAACTATGCGGACCTTGCGAAACCACTGACTGAACTCCTTAAAAAAGACGTACCATTTGTTTGGACTGACAAACAGCAACAGGCAATGGACGCTCTTATAAACAGGATCAAGTCAGCCCCTTGTTTAGTCTACCCAGACTACAACAAAGAGTTTTACTTGGAAGTGGGCTTCTCAGCTCATTGCATAAGTGCAGGTCTGTACCAGATACACGACAGAGACAAACGTGTAGTAGCCTATGCCAGCAAAACGATGGCAGGCCCCGAGTTGAGATTCTCAGACTGTGAGAAAGCTTTACTGACCACAGTGTGGGCAGTTAAACATTTCTCCAGCTACATTGGTGGACAGAAAATCATTGTGGAAACACAACACCAGCCAGTGACTTTTCTTAACAGTGAACGCATCAGAGATGGTGTGGTGACAAACTCACGTGTTGCAACGTGGCTCATGGCGCTTCAAAGTTTTAACCTAGACATACGTTATGGTCAAAACAAGAAGTCTCATCTGGGGACGGACTTGGCAATCTGCCAGAAGTGTACACAAGATGTACCAGCCACCCAGCCGCCGGTTGAGGTAAAACCCCCAGTAACTGTAGACCCAAATCACCACTTCTTTGATGACAATATCTGCAAAGATATGACAACATTGTACGTGGATGGATCTTCATTCCTCCGCGACAAAATCTGCAGAGCAGGTGTTGGAGGAGTTCTCCTCCAAGACCAAGAGCAGATAACTTTCAGCTACAAATTAGGATCTCAGACTTCTCAGTACGCTGAGATTGCAGGAATCCTAATAGCTCTCCAGATGGTAGTAGAACGCTCCATCAAGACGCTAGTCATCTGCACTGACTCTAACTATGCTCGTTTGAGTTTCGCTTGTCACCTCGCTGTGTGGAAACAGAACGGTTTCCTAACAAGCGACAGAAAAGTGGTCAAACACAAAGAGCTTTTCATAGCGTGTGATCACTTGGTGACATCTCACGACTTACAGATCTACTGGAAGAAAGTTCCAGGACATTCTAGAGTCCCAGGCGATGACAAGTACTACAATGACATTGCAGATTCCTTAGCCAAAGAAGGTGCCGACGAAGGTCCTCTATGGTCCTTCGACCCCTCCTGGTTAATCAAGACTCTGTCAATACAACCTACAGTCAGGGTAATGGCAGTCACACGTGCACAGGCCGCAGCCAGACCTGCTGACAACGCAGTCTCTGTACGACCCGCACTGACTGACCCAGACATCATCCAACTACAGAAGTCGGATCCTGCTATCAACTCCATGATACTGTACCTGACTGATCCGGAGAAAAACACTCCGTCTAAAGACGAACTGGATTCCGATCCAGACCTTAAAGTCCTTTATCAGCTGCGCAAACAGCTAAAACTAATCAAAGGCATCCTAACTTTCGCTCATGGACCAACGTCCTCACCTGTGTTCGTGGTTCCCCATGAACAAAGGGGGGTGATGTTAGTTCATGCCCATGATCTCCCGTCCGCAGGATATAAGGACCATGGGAGACCGGGCTTTCAGTGTGGCTGCCCCCCGCCTGTGGAACTCTCTTCCTGACTGTCTGAGGGTCCCACAGTCTGTGGTTGACTTTAAGAGCGGCTTGAAGACCTTTCTTTTCAACCGAGCATACTCTGCCTCCTCATGATTCTACTTTTGATCTTAGTTGATACTGTTATTGATTTTACTTGTTCTATTACTTGTTTTATTGACATTTAATTTCTGTTGCACCGTGTAGCACTTTGAGATTTTCATTAATGAAAAGTGCGTTATAAATTGAATTCATTATTATTATTATTATTATAAAGCCACGCTGACGGCATTAAAACAAATTGCCTATTGGCCTGGAATGAAAAAGGATGTCAAGGACTACATTGAAGGGTGCGTGGTCTGTGGCCAGTTTCAGCCAACCAGACCACTTCACAGAGCACCACTGCAAAGCAGAGGCATTGCATTCCCATGGTCTGACCTCCAGATCGACTGGGTTGGACCACTCACTAAGAGCTCTAGAGGAAATAAATATTTTCTCACGGTAACCTGTGCATTCACCAAATGGGTAGAATGCCTACCAGCTCCTAACGACACAGCACAAACCACTGCTATGTTGTTAATGAATCATATATTCTCAAGGTTTGGACTTCCCCTTCGGGTGAACTCAGACCAAGGTACACACTTCACAGGTGAAGTGATGAAAGAACTGTGGAAGACGCTAGGCGTCAAGGCCAACTTTCATGTCGGCTACCACCCACAGGCTTCAGGCCAAGTAGAGAGAGCAAACAGAACTGTGGTGAGTATTTTGAAGAAATACGTGGCTGCAAACCACAAGGACTGGGACGTGAAACTCCCTCTGGTCCTCATGGCCATAAGAGCCACTCCACACACATCAACTGGCATCTCTCCCTTCGAGATGATGACCGGTCGACAAATGACTCTCCCTCTACACCTGTTGTACCAACCAGGCGACGCCGCCATGGCGACAGCCTACACTACACAACAATACATGAAAGATTTGAATGTACACCTCAGAAACACTTTTGCTTTCGCCCAGAAAAACCTGGAAAAATCTGCTGAAGGACGTAAGGCGTACTACGACCAAAAGGCCTCTCACAATGAACTCCAAGTGGGAGACAGAGTCTGGTACTATACGTTCGCCCCAGCAACCGGGAAAGGAGGGTCCGAGACCGGAACTCTCGCCCGCAAACTAATGCCCAGGTGGACTGGACCTCATCTGATAACAGACAAAGTGTCCTCAGTCGTCTACGAAATCAAAATCAGCAAAGGCCGCAAAGAGCCAATTGCTAAATGGGTACATCGAAATCAGATCAAACCTTACAAGGCGTTCAATGAATCCACAAAAGACAAAGATCTCACAACCTCACCGACTTCATGGGATAATAAGGTCGTACAAACACAAGTTAGTAAATAAACTAATCAGGTTTAGTACTACCGTAAATACTACCGTATTTTCCACCCTATAAGTCGCATTGTCCAATTTGAACTTAGAAACGCTAAGCCTAAAACCCACAACAAAAAACTAACCTTAACAACCGTTTAAATCCACGAGATTTAATTTGACCTCGGTCATAAAGTTGAGACCTGTTTTTCTTGTGTGTTGCACTTTGGAATCTGACGACAAGAGTGTGTCGAAGCAGTGAAACGTTGTTTCCTTGTTGTTTAGTCATTACTGTTGTCATTAGTTGAGATATTGTTTGGTTCTGAACACTCCCAGCCAAAAAGGTTTTGTATTAACATTGGTTAATGAATGATATGGATTTAACTATGCCAACATACAGTTCGTTTTGTTAAATCTCAATCGTTGAAGAGCCAATGTAGTTTAAAGCTGCTCAAGGTACAATAAACTACACTGGTCTCATAATTTCTAAATTGAACCGATTCGATCGTTTCTATTCTAGATTATCTATTCATTTTGATGAGTCTCGCCATAGACTTCAAAATTTATTAGGAATACCAAATCCTACGTCGTTCGTCTAAAAGACAACAGACATTTAGATCAAACTATATTTCATTTTATTTTAGTTTAACCTAAACTAAGTAATGAATGGAGGAATAGTTTGGAATTAGAGGCCTTCGTTACAGAAGCCCTCCAAAATTTTATAGGTATAGATCCCTATATCTAATTTTACAGAATTGATCCACCCCTTAATTGGTAATTGTAGCTGATCTAAACCATGATAGCTTACATACCAGGTGCATATAGGTAAGGCTTAATGTAAAATCCCAATCATAAGCCCACCTTAAAAAACCACATAATTGCATGACACATAGAACCAGAGTGGCACTGACTGGAAACCAACCAGCCAACAACCTTCGATGTGGGGACCTGCAGCTCCAACGCTTGGTCTTCAACCTTCGTCCAAGGGTCGCCTCCTCTGCGTCAATCGAGGGATTCCCTCTACATGCTGATTATGAAAACAATTGTTGCTGATCAATCGCCAACTCTAATCGATATGGAATTATCGTTGTGGAATTACCGCTGTGGATTATAAGACTTTGTTTTCCAAAGGATCACAGACTTTGTTTTCCAAGAGTTAACAGACTCAGTTTTCCAAGGGAGTAAAAGCTTTTCGCAATGGGATTACCTCCGAACAGTATGGAAGTTCCAAAAACTTTATGGGATTATAATTTTGATTTTTCTTTTCCACTTGCTGGATTACTTCAAGATCAAAGACAGTTCAAGGTTTCCTTTCGTGTTGGACCCCATCCCCAAGGACTGGCGATGGCTTCCAAAAGGGGGGAGATGTAGTGGACCTACCCAGGGTCAAACTAAGGTTTTTGAACTGTCCAGTGATGACCTTTACTGACCTCTCAGTAAAGCAAGACATTTACCACAAAATCATTCCATTAGCTGTAATCTGAGAACATAGTCACCAAAAGAGACTATTTCTATCTTTGATTTTAGGCTGATGTGATCAAAAGAATAACTTTTGTCATTTTCATGATATATGTTATATGCTGTTATTCTTTAAATGTGAAACATCAATGTGTCATTTCTGCAAGTGAAAAGGTGTCAAAGTTCAGCTAAAATGTCAAACTGACTTACACTGAAATTGTTTTTGTCGAGTTTCAGCTAAAACTCTCATCTAGCGTCTGAAAGTCTCTCACTCAGATACTTTTCCTAAACAATTTCCTTCTCTGCGCTGAATTTCACCTTGAATAGTGATAACAAGTGGACCAATGAAAAAGAGACAAGTTTCTCTCCTCTCTGTTCCTTTTTAAGTTCTAAGCTGTTGCTGGAACAGCAGAGTTTCTGGGAGCTTCAAAGACATGAAGACGTCCCAAAGAGCTGAATGAATGCCTGTCACCCGCCAAGGACAGTCATTCGGCTAAGGACTAAATAACAGGCTGTTATGAGTCTACTTCGAACGAGCGCAAGGTCAAAACTTTGTTTATTCCTTCCTGGAATAAGTTTATCTTGAAGCTGCCAGCTGACATATTCTCTGATGACCAAGGGGAAACCAGGAGACGTTGAAACGTAAACTAGAACCAGTTTTGGACGTGCTGGGACTAAAGGACTCTGCGCATCTGAAGGCTGGTGTCATTTCTTTATCAGACTCGTCGAAAGGTAAAGAGCTGTTTACAAAACGTACCTGGATTTTAGCAGAAGTCGGATGGAAGTGTCACTTTTGGTATCATGCTCAAGATAATTTCCTTTAAACCATCTCCCATCTTCCTCCTATCTTTTTCTCTCAATCTAAGCTGGAAACTATTTTAAGCTAAAGAGCCCTCAGACTAAATATGTTTAACATCCAATATTGAAGTCTGTTGTGTTAAATTTAAGTGTGCTGACGTATTAAATTGAAAGAAAGTGAAATCATGTCAATCAAGTGTAATGGTGTTAATTTAGTTGATTTATTTTAAATAAATGGTAGTGTCGCCTGGCATACCAACTAAGTTAACGTCTTTGTCACTTAATGGCTTTGTTTATTTATCCATCATAAAGATCACAGAAATATTGGGTAAACTGAAAAAGAAAAGAATCCGTGAAATTACTATTCAATCTGAATAAGTAAATTAATTAAGGATAAAGAGGTCAGCTTAATACTGACCCCTGTTAAAATCCTTTAGTTACATCTGGGTGGCACTATATGTGTTTAAAGACACAATATAGGGTCTCCCTCATGTTCCCTTCACAGAAGAGCCTCGTTCCCCCGACTGGCTCCGACAGGTTGGCAGAAGGCTGCGGGCCGTAGCTAACCGTGGCTAACGGCTATCCCATCAAGACGTTTGGCGAAAGGTTGGTGACTGTTCGTTTCCATGAATGGGACTTCCAGTGGAACTTTGTGGTAGCTGCTTGCTCAGTCCCTATTTTAGGGGCTGATTTTCTTTGTGCTCACAGGCTCCTTGTTGATGTAGCTAACAGGCGTTTGATCGACGCTGTGTCTTTTTCGTCACTGCCTTGTGAGACGCGAGGAGCTGGGCCTTTAATGCATGCTAACTTTTTAGCTTCGGGTAATGTGTTTCAGCGTTTATTGTCTGAATTCCCCTCGCTGACTGTTCCTGATTTTGCAAACACAAACACAAAACATGGGGTCGAACATTATATTCCCACAACGGGCCCCCCGGTGTTCGCACGTGCACGCCGCCTCGATGCTACTAAGCTAGCAATAGCACAGGAAGAGTTTGCTAACATGGAGCGTTTAGGCATCGTGCAACGCTCAAACAGTCCGTGGGCCTCCCCCCTCCACATGGTGCCCAAGGCAGACGGCAAATGGCGACCATGTGGGGATTTCCGCCGCCTTAATAACATCACAGAGAACGATCGTTATCCCATCCCCCACATCCAGGATTTTTCAGTGCACCTGGCTGGGACCTCCATTTTTTCTAAAGTAGATTTAGTACGGGGGTACCACCAGGTTCCTGTGCATGTGGAGGATGTCCCTAAGACCGCTGTTATCACGCCTTTCGGCCTGTTTGAGTTTTTGCGCATGCCTTTTGGTCTTAAAGGTGCAGCACAAACATTTCAGCGGTTGATGGATTCAGTCCTAAGGGGTCTGTCTTTCGTATTTGTGTACCTGGATGACGTCCTGGTGGCTAGCAGCTCGGCTGAGCAGCACATGTCCCACCTCCGTGAGGTTTTTCAGCGCCTGGCAGCACATGGCCTGATTGTAAATACAGCGAAATGCCAGTTTGGACTGCCAGTCATTGACTTTTTGGGCCACCGCATTTCTGCAAGCGGTGCTGTGCCTTTACCAAACAAGGTGCAGGCGGTGTCCGATTTCCCACAGCCCCAGTCTGTTAAAGCGCTACAAGAATTTTTGGGAATGGTCAACTTCTATAACCGTTTCCTCCCCAGGGCAGCACAGCTGCTGCGTCCGCTCTATGGAGCGCTGAAAAAGAAAAAGCCCAACGACAGTGTTGACTGGACACCAGAACGCCTACAGGCATTTGGTGATGCTAAAGCTGCACTGGCCACTGCTGCCCTTTTGGCCCATCCATCCCCAGCGGCGCAAATAGCTTTAACAACCGACGCATCTGATGTTGCGGTGGGGGCTGTGTTAGAACAGCAGGTTTCCGGGGTTTGGCAGCCGCTTGCATTTTTCAGCCGTACGCTGCGGGACAACGAGCTTAAATACAGTGTTTTTGACAGAGAGTTGCTGGTGCTTTACCTGGCCACACGCCATTTCAGGTTTTTCCTGGACGGTCGACGGTTCACTGCATATGTTGACCACAAACCCTTGGTGTTTGCGATGTCAAAAATTTCTGACCCCTGGTCTGCTCGCCAGCAACGCCACCTCGCAGCGGTGTCTGAATTTACTACAGACATTCAGCATGTGGCTGGAAAATCCAACGTGGTAGCTGACTGTCTCTCTCGGGTGCTGATCTCTCCCGTATACGTTGGCATCGATTTTTCTGCTATGGCTGCGGACCAACGTGACGACGCAGAAATACTCGAGCTCCAGTCCTCGCCCACAGGCCTCGAGTTGGAGGAACGGCAGGTGAATGACGGCGGTCCTCTCCTGCTCTGTGATGTTTCTACTGGCAGGCCCCGCCCCCTGGTTCCGGTTTCATGGCGACGCCACGTTTTTGACTCCTTACATTCCCCAGGTGTTAGAGCCTCGGTGAAACTGGTCAGTGCAAAGTTTGTTTGGCCCGGTCTGCGTAAAGCGGTTAAGGAGTGGACAGCAGCGTGTGTCCCATGCCAGCGTGCTAAGGTTAACAGACACACCAAAGCACCTTTAGAACCCTTCTCCATCCCAGGTCGGCGGTTTGATCATGTGCACGTAGACCTGGTAGGCCCTCTGCCTCCGTCACAAGGTTTTACTCATCTGCTGACTATAATAGACCGGACCACCAGGTGGCCTGAGGTGGTTCCTCTGACATCCACGACATCTGCAGTGGTGGCCCGGGCATTTTTGTCTACCTGGGTGGCGCGTTTTGGCCCCCCTTCAGACATTACATCGGACAGGGGCCCGCAGTTTGTTTCTGAACTTTGGTCTACCATGGCCAAGGGTCTGGGGACTAACGTTCACAGGACCACCGCTTACAACCCCCAAGCTAATGGTTTGTGTGAACGGTTTCACAGGTCATTGAAAGCCGCACTTCGCGCTGCATTGACCGGTGACAACTGGATTGACCGTCTTCCCTGGGTTTTGTTGGGGTTACGTACCGCAACCAAAGAGGACCTGAGCTCTTCCCCGGCTGAACTGGTTTACGGTCAGCCTGTGCGCGTCCCTGGTGAGTTTTTACCTGAGGTACCCTCACCACAATTCGCCCCACCGTTGCTACATTTTTCACCTCAGGAGGCCCCTTTTCGTGTCCCCGGCCCGGTACACCATTGTTTACCGCAGTCGTTTGTCCCTAAGAGTCTGGAGTCCTCTAAATTTGTTTTTGTCAAACACAATGCACACAGGACACCACTACAGCCTTTGTATGATGGACCGTTTCGGGTTCTTCAACCAGGTCCGAAACACTTCCTTTTAGATTTAGGGGGTCGTACTGAGACTGTCTGTATCGATAGGCTTAAACCAGCTCATGTTGTGTCAGATGATCAGGTTGTTACGGCCCAGGCTCCTCGCAGGGGCAGACCTCCATCCACATTGCTAACGGACTGCAGTCCTTCTTCCAGAGACTCTCAACGTCCATTGGAGCCCGAATCTTCTGCAGACCCTCCTCGTAGCCCTCCGTTTCATCAGACTGGTTCTGCAGGGCCCAGGTTCAGCCGTTCTGGCCGTTTGATCAAACCTAAAATGCGGGACTAGGGATGGACCTTACTGGGGGGGCGTGTGTGGTGGACCACTAGGGGGCTCTACTCACACCCAGTGGACCGAAGGTATTACAGGATGTTTTATTGTGAAAGGTCCTGAGGACCGGATGTGGTATTGGATATATAAGGCGGTGTTGGGTGTTTCCCGCAAGTTTAGTAGGAGTTGATTAAAAGTGAAGATCTACATCCCGTCTCCTGTGTCGTCTCTTCACCGCCTCCTACAATGTGCTCTCTTTTGAGTGTTCCAGTTAAAAGACGTGCTGCAGCATTTTGCACCAGCTGTAGATTTGCAAGTGAGGACTGGCTGACTCCGTGACAGAGGGAATTACAGTAATCCAGCCATGAGGAAATGAAGGCATGTATTACTGTTTCAAAATGTTGCCTTGAAAGAATAGATTTTACCTTTGCCAATTTTCTCAAATGATAAAAACTAGACTTTACTGTGGCCCTTATTTTACTGTTGAGTTTAAAATCTCTGTCCGTCTTGAAACCAAGATTTGTAACTGTAGACTTTATGTACATCGTCAGGGGGTCTAAAGGCCCCAGTATAGCTCTGCGTTCGGCCGAATGCCACTCTACGCGCGCGTTCTGTTCACAGTATAGCTCTGCGTTCGTTCTTGTGTTAATGCTCGCGTTTTCGCTCCAAATTCTTGACCCCATTTGAGCAGCAGCAGGGCAGAGTGTTTACCTACGGGACAAATTGAGGTCGCTGATTGGTCATTTGTTGACACGCCTACTGAATTGATTGACGGTTGGGTGGGGGGAAAAAGGCACGAGCTGCAGCTGCAGCCACAGCGGTGTTCTGTGTTTATACAGTATGTTAATAAAAAAGTTCTAAAAAAAAAATTAATACAGGGAGCGCTGGTCCAGCACACCAGGAAATCTGCAGAACCTTTCACAGCCACGTTGGACCTGAGTTTAATTCGCTCGTGACAAATTCATTCATTTCTCATTTTTTCAGTCATGGAATCAGCGGAGGAGGAAGCGATCACTTGACTTTTGGCAAAAAACAAAAGAAAAGGCCAGATCAGGGATGAAAAGGGGGAATTTAATACATTTGTGTCACATACAAAACAGT
The DNA here is from genome assembly GCA_038048925.1 of Garcialebias charrua. Taxonomy (NCBI): domain Eukaryota; kingdom Metazoa; phylum Chordata; class Actinopteri; order Cyprinodontiformes; family Rivulidae; genus Garcialebias; species Garcialebias charrua. Next base: position 21,255 of record JBBPBX010019438.1, on the reverse strand, counting down.
CTGGCACCGGGCAGTTTATTGTGCGACAACGCGCTTGCGTTCGCGGCCGTAAAATTTGAGCTTGGCGTGTTCGTGCCCGCGTTCAAAGGCTTGTGCCTCTTGAGTTTGAACGGCGTCGAGCGGCGTTCGGCCGAACGCAGAGCTATACTGGGGCCTTAAATCAACTGGAGGGCTCAATCAGGCTCCACTAGATCCAAAAACAAGCACCTCTTTTTTAAATTAAAATGCAGGAAGTTTAGGGCCATCCAAGCTTTAAGATCCTCGAGACACAATAAAAGAGGTTTAATGGACCAGGCATCAACTCACCTCAAAGGCACACGATTTGGCAATCATCAGCATATCAGTGAAAAGAAATGCAGTGTTTTCTAAAAATCAATCCTAGAGGAAGCAGCTATAAAGAAAAAAAGCAAAAGCCCTAAAATGGATCCCTGAGGTACCCCACGACAAAGGAACAGAAAAGGATTCATACCCAGTAATTTTTTTACAGAAAATGTTCTGTCTGCCATATAGGACCACAGCCACTCTAGAGCAGTCCCACCAATGCCTACTTGGTGCTGTAGATGTGACAATAAAATGCTGTGGTCCACTGTGTCAAACGCAGCAGTTAAGTCCAGTATCACACGATCAACCAAGTCACATGCCAGGAGGACATCATTAAAAACTCTCAGCAGAGCTGACTGTACTATGGAGAGTTTAAAATCCAGACTGGAAAACATCCAAGTCGTTATGTTCATCCAGAAAGGATTTTAACTGTGATAAACAATTTTCTCCAATATTTTTATCAGGAGAGAAAGCCTGGAGATGGGCCTAAAATTCCCCAACACAGTGGGAATAAGGGGCTGCCCAGCACCATGTTTAAAATTAGCAGGGACTACTCCAGATAACAAACTATTGTTAAAAAGATCAAGAACCAAGTGTTTAAAACAACGGAAAACCTCTTTAAGAAACCGTGGTGGAAGAGCATCACATGGAGAACCAGGTTTCATCTGAGTGACCATGTCCTCTAAAAATGACACAGTCACTAGCTCAAACTGATTGAAAGTAGCAGAGCAGGGGACACACACAGATGGGTCAGAGTTTGGGCGTAAAATGGAAGCCCTTATAGAACCTTATCAATTAAAAAAACTGCATAAAATTATTGCACAACTGACTGGATGCTTCAAAACCAGCAGTCTGTGGAGAGTTAAGAAAAGAGTCAATGGTACTAAAAAGAACACGTGCGTTGTGGCTGTGACATAAAATCAAGTTGGAAAAATAGTCCTTTTTGGCTGCTTTAACTGTGTCCTGGTAATTGCGCCAACAGTCTTTAAAATTTTGAAAGGACACCTGTAGCTTGTCCTTTCTCCACCTGTGTTCCGCTCTGCGACATTCCTGTCTGACAGCTCGAGCCGTTCTGTTCTGAAGCCAGGGTTCACATTTAAATCCAGGCTGTTTGGTCTTTAAAGGAGCCACAGTATCCAACACAGTCAGGTAGGATGAGTGAGCCATGAACTCAGATCCTCAGCATCAGTTGAGGCAGGTTGACAGAGCTGGCAAAAATCTCAGTGAACTGCTCAGCAGTGGAGGGGTTAATATTCATTCAACCTTTATTTAGACATATAAGTCACATTGAGCCTAGAAGACTCATTTACAAGTGAGATCAGCTTAGACAGACAAAAAGTAATGAAACTGGACACATTAGGAATTGGAGGCCAAAAAATTTCTCTTAAAATTTTTCTTCTTGCCTGAGAAAAAAAATTATAATATTAAAAAACACCTCACACAAAACAAGCACATAGTGACGTAGACAT
>JBBPBX010019438.1:0-19400 GCA_038048925.1 Garcialebias charrua | reverse complement strand
ACAATGTCCATGGACGCTCTCGAGGGAACTGTAAAAATTCTGATAAGGATGGAATAATCTGCCAGCTCCCTTCGATGAAATCCATAAACATTCTGGAGGGATGTCAGGGAATGGCCAAGGTCAATGTCAGAGCCATAGAGAGAGAGAGAGTTGCAACACTCCCATAGACTCCCATTGTAAGAATGGAATGCAGAAGTCACGTGGGTGTTGAGCAGCGATTTGTTCCAAACAACAGCGGTTCTAGCATTGAACGTAGTTCATTCTTGATGTTTCAGACATGCTTTTTCCGGTAAGTTGATGAAAATACTTCTTTTTGCCATTGTAAAGCGTTAGCGGACTGTCCTGTACCAGTTTACTGTATCAACATTAATACTTCATGTCGCCAGTTTTTGTTAATTAAACCTGTTAAATTGCTAGTTGTGTTTTAACTGCAGCTAGCGCTACCATCATGACTGGTTTAAACTGATCTATTTCTGTCTAATTCAGCATTTTAAAATATTCATTACAGCTTAAATTTTGAAAGTTGATTTTTCTTTTTTATTATTTTTATGGTAATTCCAGTTACTGAACTCTCAACTAGAAAATTAGCATTTTTTACCTGAGAGATTGACGTGGTTAATTTAAAGTTATAGATCTTTTGTCAAAGACTGCAGCATAAATTGTGACATTATCATTAAAGAAAAATGTGATCATGAAGATGAGTATTTTTTTATGTTTTCCAGGTAATACATAGGAGGATGACAAAGGTACAAGATCTCGTTTTCTGTCTTCCCAAAACAATAATTGTTGAATCAAGATGTTTGAATAAAATTATTTTAACACCATAACCTTCACAAATTGGTATTTACTGCAGGACTGTTAATTTAAATTTGTTTTATATTATTTGTTTAGCGTATGGTAATCATGAGTAAAGTTCAGATGAGACTCTCTTTCAAGACAGAACAAGAAATAAGAATTATTACTAAGAATATATCAGCATCAATAAACTGTAGAACTGTAACAAAAAAAATATTAAACTATCACATTCATGTCCATCTTCATGTTTTCAGATTGACTGAGCGGTGAGCTAAGAAATGACACCAGGTTGGTGGAACTGGTCAGTCCTCAGAGAGATGGAGCTAGTACGTTAATGGTGGAGTGCTGGAGCTGACCGGTTGATGGGGAGGCTGTCAAAATAAAAATAAAATTAAAGTGATTAGAAATTAGTTTTTCAAATCTAAAATTTAAGCCTTGCAACAACTTTTTCTGAAATTTACTGAGGATGCCAAGACTTATGTTTGACTATAACTTGTTTGGTTTGGTGTACGATTTGTCTTTGTGGGGTTTTCCTTTTTTATATACTACTCTGAATTGCAATTCTATTGCTGAGTGGAGCCATAACTGTTTTTAAAGTGTGAGTGGTTTTAACTTAGTATTTTTAATTAAAACTAAAACAATTTTGCAACTTAATTTGTGGAGCTGTGTGAAATTGTCTCAAGCCTCATCATCTGTAACGGGTCTGTGTGCCTCTAAGGTAACTTTTTATGTCAAAAGTCAAAAAAGTCAAAAGTCAACTTTATTGTCAGATCTGCAATATGTACTGTACAGGACATACACAGGACCGAAATTGCGTTTCTCTCAGTCCCTCGGTGCAACAGTAAACATCTAAACATTGAAACACTGAAACATATAATAATAGACATAAGCATAAAATAGTAAAACTAACATTGTCCTGAGTTTTTTTTTTTTTTTTGCATAGCGGTGCAAGAGCATGAAAATCCACACCAACTCTAAAACTAAAACATTAAACATTTAATGAACATAATACTGTCCTGAGTTTTTGCATACTAGCACAAAAAAAAGAGTATAAAAAGTATAACTAAAATAAACTAAAGGTTTCTAGCATTGACATTTGCAAAGTGGCAAAGCAGCGTATGAGTCAATGTACACAGTATATGTATGAGGTAGTAGTTGATGTTGTTATAGAGGCAAAAAGTGGCATATGCAGTAAGGCACATTGGGCATCCCTAAATAAGACCGTTCAGAGCACACTGTATATGTACCAGCAGTGGTGTAGATATTAGAGTAGTGTAAATAAATGTAAACAGTAGTAATTACATGTAAGCAGTAGTAATAAAAGTAAACAGTATTAATAAATGTAAACAGAGAATGTAAACAGTATTATGATTATAGGCAGTGATGTAATACAGACATTAGTGCAAGTATGAGAAGTAGTGCAAACTGTATGAGCACATGACCGAGAGTTTAGTGAAAAACTTTGTGTTGAGTGATAATGTGTGAGAAAGTTTTAGTGTTAAGGCAGTTCAAATGGGAGGGGGGGCAGAGCAGGCAGAGTGTTTAGCATTCTGACTGCCTGATGAACAGAGCTGTCTCTCAGTCTGCTGGTTCGAGCCTGGAGACTCCTCAGTCTCCTCCCTGATGGCAGCAGTCTGAAGCAGCTGTGTAGTGGGTGTGTGGGATCACCTGCCATGCGGTGGGCTTTCCGAGTGAGGCGTTTGCTGTGTAAGTCCTGCAGTGAGGGCAAGGAGGTGCCGACNGCCTGCCTGGGAGGAGTCGACGAGGGACACGCCCCCAGAAACCATCTTGGCTACAGCAAACTGGTTGGTCCACATAAGTTGCTTACTTGGTGGGTTAACTTCAGTGTGCTTTGGACTACTCTGACTGAGGAAGCCCTCTGGAGTGAGGGTGAAACGTTTCTGCTAAAAAGAAACTGTCCAGATGAACTGATTGAGAATGAGCGGATTTGATACCTGGACTATTGAGAATTAACTTTCTTGTCTTGAACCACTTTGGACATGTCTGCCTGCCTGGGAGGAGTCGACGAGGGACACGCCCCCAGAAACCATCTTGGCTACAGCAAACTGGTTGGTCCACATAAGTTGCTTACTTGGTGGGTTAACTTCAGTGTGCTTTGGACTACTCTGACTGAGGAAGCCCTCTGGAGTGAGGGTGAAACGTTTCTGCTAAAAAGAAACTGTCCAGATGAACTGATTGAGAATGAGCGGATTTGATACCTGGACTATTGAGAATTAACTTTCTTGTCTTGAACCACTTTGGACATGTCTGCCTGCCTGGGAGGAGTCGACGAGGGACACGCCCCCAGAAACCATCTTGGCTACAGCAAACTGGTTGGTCCACATAAGTTGCTTACTTGGTGGGTTAACTTCAGTGTGCTTTGGACTACTCTGACTGAGGAAGCCCTCTGGAGTGAGGGTGAAACGTTTCTGCTAAAAAGAAACTGTCCAGATGAACTGATTGAGAATGAGCGGATATTTTATAATTGTTTTGTAATTTATTTTTACACAACACTTATTTTGTCATCTGTTATAATTTTAACTAGAAACAGTTTAATTTAAATAAATATTTTAATCAGTGAATTGCAATAGTAGTCGGGCTACAAGCACAATCAACTCTGTTATCCACGTACTTGGTTGCTATAAAAAAATAGAACAATTATATAATGTGCAGAAATGAAGACTTCATCCCAGATCTAAGGTAAACTGGAGCAGATCTGAACTGCTGGCATAAAGGACAAGGTGGAGCATTCTCACGAAGAGAACATCAGAAATAGCTTCATAATAGGTGTTATTTTTTTATTTTTTTTTATTGTTTAACATAAAACACTGACATGGCTATATTGATCATTGTATTGCATATACATTTATTTTCTAACAAATGTGTTTACAGTTTCGTTTCACTGTAATGAAAAATGCATCTGCCACATCTAAAAATACTTTAATAAAACAGTCAGTGAAATAATCAATAATCAGTTAAGTAATCAGTTTGTTACTGCTTAATAATTACTGAAAGACGCCGGACAAAGTAAGAAAAGTCAAATTTTGTGTTCTGTTGCGCCAGTAGCTGTTCAAACTGACTGGCAGCGATGAGCTGCTTATTGGAACAATTGAGAGCTGCGGGAACCACGTGACCGCCTGTCGACGAGTACAAAGTGTGTCGCAACTCTATATATATGGCTCTGGAGTGAGAGTTGTGAGCAGCGGAAGTGGTCGGGAGCTTGGACGGCGGCAGGTTTGAAAACTCAAAATCGAGAGATTTGGACGGACGTCCACACCCGTGTGCTTGGTCCCTCATGACCACAGGGGGGTGATGTTAGGCCATGCCCATGTCAAGGACAAAGATTTCAATAACCCCACAAACGACAAAGATCTCGCAAACTCACAGACTTCATGGGAAAAGAAGGTCGTCCAAGCACAGGATAGTAAATAAGCTTAAACAGTTTAAACTATTCTAGTTGCGAAAAGAAACCGTTCCAACTAGAACTTAGAAACGCTAAGCATAAAACCCACAACAAAAACTAACCTTAACAACCGTTTAAATCTGCAGGATTTAATTGACATCGGTTATAAAGCTAAGAACTGTTTTTCTTGTGTGTGACGTTGGAATCTGACGACCAGAGTGAGTTTGACGTAGTGAAACGTTGTTTTTAGTTGCTTAATTGCTACTTTTGTGTTATTGAAGTTGTTATTGTTTTCTGAACACTCCCAGCCAAAAGAGGTTTTGATTGTTGATAAGTTGAAGACTTAAATGGATTTTAACTATGCCAACATGCTGTTCATTTTGTTAAAGATCTCAATCTTTGAAGAGTCATTGTAGATTAATACTACTTAAGGTACTATAATCTACACTGATCTCCCAATCATTTAGGTAGAACCGATTCGATCGTTTCTATTCTAGATCTATTCATTTTGATGAGTCTCGCCATAGACTTCAAAATTCATAGGGATTACCAAATCTTGCGTCGTTCGTCTAAAAGACAACAGACATTCAGACCAAACTAGTTTCATTTTTTCATTTTAGTTTAACCTAAACTAATTAATGAATGGAGGATTAGTTTGAATGAAGAGGCATTCGTTACAGAAGCCCTCCACATTTCTATAGGTATAGATCCCTATATCTGATTTTTACAGCATTGATCCACCCCTTAATTGGTAATTTTAGCTGATCTAATCCATGATAGCTTACATACCAGGTGCATATAGGTAAGGCTTAATGTAGAATCCCTATCATAAGCCCACCTAAAACCACATAATTGCATGACACATTGAACCAGGGTGGCACCGACTGGAAGCCATCCAGCCTGCAACCTTCGATGTGGGGACCTGCTGATCCAACGTTGGTCTTCAACCGTCATCCAAGGCCCGCCTCCTCTGCTTCAATCGAGGGATCCCCTCTACATGCTGATTAACACCCATTCTTGCTGATGAAATCAATAACCCCCATCGTTGTGGATTTACCGTTGTGGATTATAAGACTTTGTTTTCCAAGGGATCACAGACTCGGTTCTCCATGGGTTAACAGACTATGTTTTCCAAAGGATTAAAAGCTTGCCGCAATGGGATTACCTACGAACAGTATGGAATTTCCAAAAACATTATGGGAGTATAATTTTGAACTTTTTGATTTTTCTTTTTCCATTTGCTGGATTACATAGAGGTCAGAGACATTCGGTGGTATCCTTTCGTGTTGGAACTCATCCCAAGGACAGGCGATGACTTCCAAAAAGGGGGACTGTAGTGATACACCTAACCTCTGACATTTTAGGCTTGACCTTCAAGTACACCTCTCTGCATCTCTTTGGAACTCTCAGTGTTACACCTTCTTGAAGTCTTCAAGGAGACGAGTAAACACTATTTTGGTTAACAATTATTATGAATTAATGGACACTAATTAATCAGATTGAACTTTCTCTTTAATGTGTGTTAATTCAGAATTGATCAAACAGTATTTTTGTCATTTCAATGATGATTTTACTAAGCTGGTATATTTTAAATATGACAAAGTTAAGAGAACATCTCAGAATGATCATGCTTTAAAACTGTCTGCTCTATGCAGAATAAGTGTTTAAAGTTGAAGGAACAATTCTCCGTCTATTTGTTTGAACTGTTTTTGGAACGAAAGAGAAGTTCTAGACATAACTTAATCTTCGGTCTCCCGTCCGTTCTAAAAACAATTCATCTGTGCTTAAACAGAGAGTGCTCTGTTTTCACACCTGCCTTTTGTTTTGTCTCCGTGCTGGGACTCAGTTCTCAGCACTCACTGAGTTTTGAGTTCTCGGGGAGAAGGGAAGACGCACGGACGTTTTTCTCCAAGCTGATGTACGTTCCGGCCAGGCACCAAAGGCCCACGTCTTCAGCAAAGGTTCAAACAGCACGTCAGCTGTGAACCACTTCGAGTGTCACAGCTCCAAGCGGTGACACTCTTTCTGAAGTTATCTTGAACAAAACCAGAACCAGGCATCACTCTGGGAGGCCGACGCAGACTTCACGAGACCGTGGCAAGATGAAAGTGGTCGCCTGTAAAACGCAGCAGCCTGCGCGTCTGGCTTGACTAATTTACCGGAGTTGAGACAGGATCATCTTCACGAAGGTAAAAGTGTTTCATCACGGGACGGACGTCCAGCCGAAACCGAGCAGAGGGTGCTATCTCTGGTTAACATCTCAAGATAAGATTCAACCATTTCATTTCAATCTTTTATCTTTCCTCCTTAAACTCCTCCTTATGTTTATTTTCATCATGGTAAACTTTAAGTAATGTGCCAACAGAAAGGTCCAACTGTCTGTTTGTTTTAATTTGAATTCTTGTCAACGTAGTTATTAAATCAGAGCTAATATCGATACAAATGTTTTAATGTAATTCTTGTGATAGTTTCAATAAAAGGTCTATATTTTTGGTAGACCAATATAAATTGAAGTCTAAGCGTGAAATTACATTTCTTGTCTAATCACAGTAAAAACAACTTAGTATCGGAAAAAGGAAGAACTCGCTCTTTGGTGGCAGTTTGTGCAAGATTAAAGTCTGCTAAACTGCGCATCTACAATAATAGTAAATCAGTAAGTGTTTAAATACCTTACTCTACATTTATTACTATTATTAATCTATTACAGTTGTTTACTGTTGAGCTAATACAGTTGCTAAGGCTTTCCAGCTTTTGCAATCTACTTTTGACATCATCCAGTCAGATTTGTTCCATCTCAAACGTGTCCTAAATGCTGATAAAACCAAAGGGATGCTTTTTTTCAAGCAGGAAGTCAGTTCCAGCAGTTCTTCCTCTGATTTTATCTTCAAATGGTGTCCCTATTGAGTTTGTTGATTCCTATAAATATTTGGGTATCCTGGTCAATTTGCATCTCTCTTTTAAGCTCCATGTGGAAAACCTAGTAAAGAAACTGAAAGTTAAACTGGGTTTCTTTTTCAGAAACAGATCCTGTCTAACTCTGAATGCTAGGAAACACCTTGTAACTGTGACTTTCCTTCCCTCCATTGATTATGGTGACACTATCTACATGAACACTCCTACAAGCACCCTGCAGATGTTGGTTGATGTCTATCATGGTGCACTAAGATTCATAACTGGCTGTGATTATCGTACCCACCACTGCACCCTTTATTCACTGGTTAACTGGGCATCATTAACCTCACGCAGACTCTTCCATTGGTACATTTTCATCTTTAAATCACTTCTTGGTCTGCTGCCTTCATACATCTCCTCCTACATGTCTCTGCGTGAGTGCAGCTACAGCGTGCGCTCTCAGGACATGATTACCTATAGTGTTCCATCAGTGAGGACTGAACTTGGCAAAAGGGCCTTCTCCTACTCCGCTCATGCTTCCTGGAATATCTTACAAAACGATCTGAAGCTCTCAACCTTGACCTCTGTAAATCAGTTGGACTTCTAGCAAGAACCAATGCAGACCTGTTCCTGTTTTTAGTTTTCTACATTTGCCTTATAATCTACCCTACCGGTATCTGTTTTGCTACTTTGACATCTTTTTTAACTTGTTTTTTTTTTTAAATGGTGGGGAAAAAAAACGTGTGTGCCTCTTTTATGATTGTCTATTGTTGTCATTGTTGTCATCATTCTTTGTTATAACCAGGTCTCTCTTGTAAATGAGTCCTCGAGGGTCAATGGGATTAACCTGCCTAAATAAAGGTTGAATGAATGATAACTTGAAAAACAAATGAGGTACTGACTTCTATTTTGTTGTGTGGCTGCATCTAGGTGTAGAAAAGGTCACTATTGTAAACTGACCACGACTATCATTCAAGGAAACTATGTTTTCTAGTGTTTACATTGCTTAAAAGTATAGTTTCCTCATGAATGGGGTTGTCAAAGAATAATCCATGGGGGCCAAGGCCACCATTGGCCACCACTTGGATCCTCTGTTGCACCAGGTGGTGGATAAATGTCTCCCTCCTCTTTCCTGGATCTGTCACTCTGAGCTGCCTCAGACAAGAAAAATAAATAAATAAAAACAACATTAAGGTTTACTTCATTCTCTGTTCAGTCCAGTCCAGAAAAACTCTCATCTCCAAAACTACGAACATTCTATTTAAATTCCTCAGCGACAGGGGACATGGGGTTACTGCTTGATTTTACTCCTTGAACATGTGCTTGACTTTTATCAGTCTCTCAGTTAACATATACTGTATGCTGTAATAAAAAAATAATAAAAAAATTTAATAATCCAAATGTTCTTGTGACCCAGTTTCTGATTTTATGTTCAGTGAGTGATGATCATCAGGGTCACGCCTGTGTTTTTTGGTGACCTTCATGCTACATAACATACGGCCATGACTGAACTGTACCCGTGTTAATGGGATGCTCTCGTTGCAGACGAAAAAGACGAAACTTCAACAAGCAGGCCACAGAGATCCTGAATGAGTATTTCTACTCACACCTCAGTAACCCCTACCCCAGCGAGGAGGCTAAAGAAGAGCTGGCAAAGAAGTGTGCCATCACAGTGGCCCAGGTACCTTACAGAATATGAGCTAATCTAAAGCTGATGGTTTATCACCGTGATACGATCACTTTCACTGGACACACTACTTATACTTAGGGAACAAATCAGAGCTGCATGTGGAACACCATCCTGAAAAAAGGCCCTTCAATTCTAAGGTTTTATGTGTTGGGACATATTAAAAATGATCTGGTCTAAAGTGGTTCCAGTCAAGTGAACAAAAACACACAACAGATTCCACCATGTCTTTGTTTATTAACCTAAAACAACATGTGGAAAAGCTGAATGGAAAACACCCCATGATTCAAGGCCCAGAGTTGTTTTTTAGGATTTTATCAGACTCTCGTGGTTCTAGAATTTTGGCCCACTCTTCTTTCCAATATTACTTCAGTCCACTGCGGTTTGTGAACAGCCTTTTCTGAAATGTGTTGTACTTCTGTTACTGCTGTGTCTGGTCCTGTCATGAACTGTAGATCTGTAAACATGTAGGCTCTGAGATTAAGCTCTTGGGAATTTCTCCGCCTTTCAAAGACGAACTCTGTACTGTACATCCATAAAGTTTCTCCTGTCCTGCCCATAACTTCTAATCTGCTCAAAATAATTTAACTGAACTTGATACACATTTATACCACTACTAGACTGCGTGTTACGTAGTATTTTCATCACCCAGCTTCAAGTTCAAGGTTACAAATCAAGGTCAAAGGCAAGGTCTTTGCTTGTCCGTATCATTGCTATGGAGTGCAGTGTAATAGTTTGTTGACAGGTGTGTAATGTGCCGTATACAGTACTCTTGATTAGTCGTTTCTCTGAGTATTGCACAGTCTGACCTTCAGGGTGAATTTGCTGGAATGTCCACTTCTGTGAAGCCTGGCAGTTGTCCTAAATATGTTTAACTTCTCTCTGTAGAATGATGAACTCCAAATAGTTCATAAATGACCTTTGACCCTTCACACATTGATGGGCAGCAACATTTGCTTCTGTAAGGTCATTGCTGATGTGCTTCCACCTTGGTGTTGTGTTAATACACACATGTATGCTTCAGAGTAGGCTTGTCGCGATAAATATATCAATTAATCGCATGATAAATGAAAATTATCAACCTCATTTTCATTTATCAGCTTTATTGTTTCTTCGTGTCTCTCTCTTTCTACTGAAGACACTGGATGATAAAAAGCTCAACTCCGGTGCTCTTCACTGACCCCTCCCTTTCTCTTTTCTCTTTAAAATCTGCTTTAACTGTCCAAAATCGCGTTTTTTGATCATTAAAAGCAGCTAAGCTATGAGCTAAGCTAAAAGGCCGACCTCAGGGGAAAAAACCTCTGTCTTGTCAAAGCTTCAAAATTCACGAATGAAACCTGTGCCTTCGTGTAAAAGGTTTTTTTTTTCTCTGCAAAAAGAAGCTGAGAACTGGTTTACTGATTTTTTTATTTTATTTATCAAAAGCTTTTTGTGAAAAATGCTATGCTAAAGAGCGCAAACCACATTGAGCGTCCGCCATTTTGAGAACTGAAAAAAAGGAAAGAGACAGCCCATGTCACGTCAAGGGGCCTCCCTCCCATTTTTCTTAGAGACACGCTGCTCGCTCCCTTACTATCCATCTTTCAGTTCAAAAAGTTTTATACTGCCGAATATACTGTCTTACACTGGTTGAAAAATGGTACTACACGCAAAACAAATTAACAAACATTTCTTCTTAAATTTGACAATTACTATTTATTGTCAAATTTCAGTGTTTCCCCTACCATTATACAAGCGGGGTGCCCCACCCCGCCAACAGAACTGAGCACCCCACCTACCAAACCGAACTTGCCCCCCACCCGGCACTGACATAGCACTAAGCTGCACAAAATACAGGCTCTCTAGCTAAAAAGCTAAAGGGGCCTCTTCCCTCATGCTGAAAGCTCCCTACCCCTGCTCAAAAACTGTTGGTACAAGCTTCGCTCAGACATGTCTCCATCCCTCCCCATCAACAAAAATTATGGATGAGATGAGCACCCCGCCATGGCAAGTTAACTAGGGGAAACACTGAATTTCCAACAACAGTAATGTTTATCGCAATAATTTCTGAGATAATTAATCGCCCAGCAAAATGATTTATCGTGACAGGCCCATCAGAGCACAAGACTCCCAATTGTTATCAATACGTTTGATCAGTAGCTCCCAGCAACAAGGACGGACTTCATTTTTCACACAGCAGTTCCATTTTGGCTTCATTTTTGTTCAATAAATCAGAGTCAGAGATTCTTTATTGTCATTCGCACCACATGTAGTACATGTGATGAAACGAGATTATGTACACAGGGTCCCAGTTACCATCCATCCATCCATCCATTTTCTTCCGCTTATCCGGGGTCGGGTCGCGGGGGTAGCAGCCTAAGTAGGGAGGCCCAGACTTCCCTCTCCCCAGCCACTTGGAGCAGCTCCTCTGGGGGAATCCCAAGGCGTTCCCAGGCCAGCCGAGAAACATAGTCCCTCCAGCGTATCCTGGGTCTTCCTCTGGGTCTCCTCCCGGTGGGACATGCCCGGAACACCTCACCAGGGAGGCGTCCAGGAGGCATCCTAACCAGATGCCCGAGCCACCTCAACTGGCTCCTCTCGATGTGGAGAAGCAGCGGCTCTACTCCGAGTCCCTCCCGGATGACTGAGCTTCTCACCCTATCTCTAAGGGAGAGTCCAGCCACCCTGCGGAGAAAACTCATTTCAGCCGCTTGTATCCGAGATCTTGTTCTTTCGGTCATAACCCAAAGCTCATGACCATAGATGAGGGTGGGAACGTAGATCGATCGGTAAATTGAGAGCTTTGCCTTTTGACTCAGCTCTCTCTTCACCACGACAGACCGGTACAGCGCCCGCTTCACTGCGGATGCTGCACCTATCCGCCTATCGATCTCACGCTCCAGTTTTCCCTCATTCGTGAACAAGATCCCGAGATACTTAAACTCCTCCACTTGGGGCAGGACCTCCTCCCCGACCCGGAGAGGGCATGCTACCCTTTTCCGGCTCAAGACCATGGCCTCGGATTTGGAGGAACTGATCCTCATCCCGGCCGCATCACATTCAGCTGCAAACCGCTCCAGCGAAAGCTGTAGATCACGAGCTGATGAAGCCAATAGGACCACATCATCTGCAAAAAACAGAGAAGCGATTCTAAGGCCACCAAAACGGATCCTCTCAACACCTTGGCTGCGCCTAGAAATTCTGTCCATAAAAGTTATAAACAGAATCGGTGACAAAGGGCAACCTTGGCGGAGTCCAACTCTCACCGGAAACGAGCCTGACTTACTGCCAGCGATGCGGACCAAGCTCTGACACCGGTCGTACAGGGACCTAACAGCCCATATCAAAGGGCCTGGTACCCCATACTCCCGGAGTAGTCCCAGTTACATCCAACAATAAAAAGTAAAATAAAAACAGTAATAACATCTAAGATATGAACTAAGAAAAACATCAACTAAAAATACACCAGGCACTAATAGCATAAAAACATTAAAAACATGACCTCTGATCTGCTCAATAAATGATGACAAGCTGGAGTTTGTTGTGTTTTTGTACGCTTTAGCTTAGTTTAGGATCATTTGAAAACTTGGGATTGTTTTTCTGTTTTAATGTGTAAACCCCAGAATTAAAAAATTAATCTGTGGCACATTGTCATTCAGACTAAGGATTCTATGGATAAAACCATGAATACTACTAACTTGTGACATTTTTCGTGCTTCTAGTCAAAGTAACTAATCGTTACTTTAAGAGCAAATCTGTCAGCGCCTGCCATTGAAATCTGCAGTCCGTTGTCTTACTATCAATCTTACAGCTAAAATTATTTCAAACGTTTGTGCAACAGTTGTTCACGTGCCATATTCAAGAACAAATAGAAACCTACTTTTTAATGCTGCACTCTTGCAAATGCAGTTGTGTTCATCTTGTGAGAACTGATAACAAAGTAAAGTGGTAAACAGCAGTTGTGTTGTGAATCTATCATGTGGGATGGATCGGTGTCATTAGTTGGTACCGCGTGATGCGAGGGTGCAGCTGGACCTGACTGTCGAAGCTCTTCAGAAGCTCAATGATTTGCGCTTGGCTATAATAAAAGAGAATGTTTACCTACTTGGAACCCTTACAGGATTGATTTGGTTTCCATTTTAATGTTGTTTATCATTAGAGCTGGGTGTACCTCCCCCAGCTTCATCTGGGAGGCCATTAGCTGTAATGGGTGTTAGCAGAAGTTGACTGATCGTTGCTTGCTTGAGTTCTGATGATAGCTCCACTCATGGTGACAAAATGAGACTGTTATTGACAATCATTGCATTCTGCCACTAGTGTGGATTCACAGCACCGTCTCTAACAGCCCCAGCTTCTAACAGAACCGCTCCGCATCACTTCCCATCTGAGTAAACAAACGCACTAAAGCCTATGGCAAGCCCTTTTAACATTATCTTAAATAGAAACGCCGTCTACATGATAAAATATTTAAGATATCTTGAATTCATTTAAAGATATCTTAAAAGGAATTTTGACTAGTCATAAGTACAGTTCTAGATATCTGAAATTGATTTATGACTAGTCATAATAGCTATTTAAGATATCTTGAATTACATTTTGACTAGTCATAAATACATTTTGACTAGTCATAAATACATTTTGACTAGTCATAAATACATTTAAGATATCTTAAATGATGATGCAATTTAAGATATCTGTAATTGTAATTATGACTAGTCAAAACTAAATTCGAGATATCTTGAAAGCAAATTATGACTAGTCAAAATTAACTTAGAGATATCTACAATTGTATTTACGACTAGTCAAAATTCATTTCAAGATATCTTAAATTGAAGCCTCCATTCAACTCAATGGAAAATCTGACGTCATTTTGACTAGTCAGAATGTAATTAGAGATATCTCAAATACGAATTTTGACTAGTCAGAATGTAATTCAAGATATCTTAAATAGCTATTATGACTAGTCATAATTCAATTTCAGATATCTGGAATTGAAGTGCCCTGAATCCGATTTAATGTTAAAAGGGCTTGCCATATGAAGCCATGTCCCACTACGCTGCAGCAAAGTGCCAGCCAGTGACGGACTTAGACATTTTGGGGCCCCAGGCAAACCTTTGTAAAGGGGCCCTCCTCCAAGTCAGCCTAAATGTACCATTAGGCCCTGCCCTGAAGGTAAAAGATTTTCATGTTCATACTCTAATACTGGGAACTAGACAATAAAAACAACCGTTTTTTTCTCTACTTTAATAAGGTACAACTATCCTTTAAAGTCTTTTTACGTTTTTCCGCTCCACTTTCGTATCTTCACGTTGGCTTAATCTGTTTTCCATCTCCTCTGTCTTCCCGCTCAAGCATACTGAGCACTTCCTGGATTTTTGGGTGATGTGTAACGCTCATTAAGGCTAGGCGCCTGACCACGGCCAGATATGGTAAATAGGCAGTCAGAAAAGGTTCAGCTGAGGAGCCTGTTGTGTGAATAAAACACCATCAGACAAGAAGCAAGTTTTAAGTTGTTTGTATTGTATAGACTTAGGAAGGTATTTATAATAATATTGTTTGTAATAATAATCATTTTCTTTGAGTATAACCAATAGACAAAATAGACAAAATACACACAACAAAACAGACCCTAATTACAACCAATAGACAAAATACACACAACAAAACAGACCCTAATTACAACCAATAGACAAAATACACACAACAAAACAGACCCTGATTACACCCAAGAGTTCTTTTTTTTTCTATTTTAAATCAGTTCTTGAATCCCGGATGATTAAAGGTCCATCAATCAATAATCTGGTAGTTTGTAGTTCATGATCCAGGGTAATATGTCCAGAAAAAAACAAATAGTTTGGTGCAATTTAAGTCCTACCGCACAGCTGCGGTGATCCGGTAGCTTGCCATCCTGGGTGGGAACAGGGGGTGAAAAAAACCCTGACCTAAACAAGGTCATAAACAAAACAAAAATTAGCATTACTATATACACAGGACTAAACTGTTATCAAAAATAGTTAAACATTCACATAGTTAAACATTCACAAAAACAAATAAAATAATTCCAGCAGGTATTTTTCAAGAATCATTCAAATGTCCTGTTAAGCACCTTGGTCAATGCAAGGCATTGTAGGAAGGTGCTATACAAATAAAGTTTATTATTATTATTATTATAACTTCAATTCAAAGACCACATCAACAGTACAGATCAAATTAGTTACAGATCAAGTTTTAAAGTGCACTTCCAAGTTGTATCCAAGTTTAATTCATATAAGAGTCAATTAAGCTTAATTTACTTCAATATTGTTTCAATAAACAAATAATTTCTTTTTTGTTGCTCAACCCAAAAGAAATTAAACCAATTCCAAAGTTCTATAGGCCGTCAACAGATTTAATGAAAAGTAACTAAAATGATCCTAAAAGGATGAAATTACAAAAATCAAAGGATTTATTTAATACCTTACGTATATATATTCTATTCGGCCACAAAATTAACAAAAAGAATGATCTTTTAATCACTAAGACCACTTTTAAATCTCAAATACATAAATGGAGTGGGCGTTTCGCCACCGCATTTCTATTTCATAAAAGGAACCCAAATACATAAAACGAACGACTCACCGTCGAGTGGTTGACACAAAACACCTAATACAATCCTCCGGCCGCGTTAATTTGGCTTGATACAGCGGGGTTCTCTCATGATTTATGAACACACCGAGCGCAACCAGCTAGCCACAGCGTTAGCAGTTCAATAATGGCGGAGTTCACCTCTGACCCGGAAGATGTCAAGATGGAATAGTCCATGTTAGTAGGGGGATACAGAAATCGACCGTTTTTTGTATTGCGTTTTTAATGATATTTTCATCGTAACTATAATTATTTTTATGTTAAACGTACATTAACAAGCAGGAGCAATCTTAGGGATGTAGGTGACTGGCCGGGGCGGGGGCCCTGCTGATTGGGGGCCTAAGGCAACGGCCTCGTTCACCTATATGGTAGATCTGCGTCTGGTGCCAGCAGCATTCTCAAAGGCGTCTGAAAACATTTGCACAGGTTCAAAATCCACTTGCATTTAGTGCAGAGTAGATTTTTGAACATCTTTTTTAAAGTAAATAGCTAAATAACATTTCTGTCACAATAGCTGCGGTGTTGCATTTGTTTTCCATAACTCGAGCTTTATTTTGATACGACAGACGTGTTACGGTACGGTCTCCGTTTGTCTGGAAACTTTCTATGGTCCCGCCCATAACTTGTGATTTGCTCAAGATAATTTTGATAAAACATCATACACATCTCCATCATCACGAGCTAGAGTGTCACGTCACTTTTCATCACCCCAGCTCTGAGTTCAAGGTCACAAATCAAGGTCAAAATTAAAACAATGTTGTTATAGGTTGCTGTGTAATAGTTTGTCGACAGGTGTAGAATGTGCCATATGCTTGTTGTGAATTACCATTTGTTTTATTTAGCACTGTATGAAAGTCTTTATGTGTTTGTAACTTCATACAGTATGAATTTATTGACACTTACAAAATTAGGTGTGTATCAAAATGTTGTTCTCTCAGTGTCAGTGCAGAACTTCAGATTCTCAGGAAGCTTCCTTCCCTGTGATAATATTTCTGACGCGTGTGTTGCTGTTTGACAGGAGTCCACAATCAAAGCGCCCCACCTGCCACTGACCCCTGACCAGGTCACATTGGCACAAGCTGAGAGCTTGACGCCACGTGAGGCTCACCTCCCCACCTCGCTGGACAAGTGTTAAAATTATTAAGTGTGTGTTTGAAAATGAGATATCTGCTTCACAGCTCAAGCAGCCACAAAGACGAATTGATGATGACAATAAATGCAATGATCGCTTTACAGGTTATGGTGAAAGAGAGGAGTTTTACAGATTTCAGAACCACGTGCAAAATAACAAAAACAACCAAGCTGTCCCGATTTTATCCACCTACATATGCACAAAAATAAAAAGAACCAAAAGACAATTTCTTACCTTCTTAGGGGCGGCTGTGGCTGAGCGGTTAGAGCAGTCGTCCTCCAATGCAAGTGCTGGGGGGTCTAATCCACCAGCAGTCACATGCCAAAGTGTCCCTGGGTAAGACACTGAACCCCTCATTGCATCCGATGTGTGTCCCATCGGTGTATGAATGTAATAAAGCACTGATTAGTCTCTTTAGAATGATTTGTTCAATTAGCTTTGTAGAGATCTAGTAGAGTGCTGTATGAATGAGTAAACGAGGGCACAGATTGTAGTGTAAAGTGCTTTGCGTGTCTTGATAAGATAGAAAGGCACTAGATAACAGTCCATTTACCATTTACCATTCCAAAACTAAGAAAAACAGGAGAAATGGATTTCAAAAGAAATGGCTATTGGCTGATGTGTCACAACTGGTTGGGATGGACATCATCATAAATGCAGCTCCTCTTTATGCTGTGAAGTCTCAAATCAGTGGCTGACTGGTCTGTGATGGCCTTAAATGTTCAAGGGTATACACACACACACACACACACACACACACACACACTAAATACTGTGCAGTATTAGCTTTCTTTTTCAGATTCTGCAAACAGTTTGGAAAGGCTCTTTCACAAGTTTAATATTAGTCTGCCTTATCCAGTCAGCTGTTTCTCTGTAAGCCTCAGAGAATCTGCTTCTTCCTCAGCCCTTCTCACATATGAAGTTACCTTACCAGCTTTATTTATAGAGCACTTTAAACACCCACAGGACCAAAGTGCTCGGCACATAGTAAAACAATCATACAATCAGTCAGAATTAAAATGGAATCGTTTTTTTTTTTTAATTAAAAACAATTAAAAGTCAACATATAAGACAGTGTCAAAGGCCAGGGAGAAGTGATGGTTTTTAAGAAAGGATGGAAAAACAGATAGGGAGGAGGCCTGTTTGATATTTTTCCATAATTTAGGAGCTGCCATAGCTAAAGCACAATCTTTGAGCTTATGGTTCATCTTTGTTACACTCAGGAGGAGCTGATCAACTGACCTGAGAGATCGAGGGTGTAGGGATGTAGTAGCTTGAACAGATAGGGTGGGGCAAATCCATTAAGAGTTTTAAAAGTACCGGTAAGTAAAGAGTTTTAAAACAAATCTTAAAATTTACACTGGTAGCCAGTGCAGAGAGACTAAAACTGATCAAACTTTAGTGTGCCAGTGCAGCAACATTCTATACCCACTCAAGCTGAGATAAAGGAATTACTGACCCCTTTATAAAGTGTGTTACAGTAATCCAGCCCAGTGCTAATGAAGGCATGGAGTACTGTTTGAAATACCACTGAGAAAGAATCAGCTTTACTTTAAGCAGCTGCCTAAAATGGAAAAAAACTGGATTTAACAACTGCTCTGGTATATGCTGGTGAAGATTCTCAGATTCTCAGTCTGCTCTGGTATATATAGGGGGTCTCAGTGTAGCTTCCAAAGACCATCAGTCTTTTCCTCATTAAACTTCAAAATGTTCACAGCCATCCAGGCTTTTAGGTACTCCAGACATAAAAAACAGAGGACCCAGAGAGTTAGAATCCTTTTTCTTTAGTAGGACATAAATCTGTGTATCATCTGCATAACAGTGAAAGTCACAGCCATCCAGGCTTTTAGGTACTCCAGACATAAAAAACAGAGGACCCAGAGAGTTAGAATCCTTTTTCTTTAGTAGGACATAAATCTGTGTATCATCTGCATAACAGTGAAAGGAGAGCCCAAATTTTCTTTTTAAAAAAAAACTAAAAAAGTCAAGAAAGAGTTGGTACAGAGTAAAGAGGAGGTGGCCTAAAACTGAGCCATGCGAGACACCACACAAAAGAGGACGAGCAGAGGATGGGTCACCAAGGCAGAAAGAATGTACGCTCAGCTAAGTAGGACTTAAACCAGTCTAGAGCTGTACTGCTGATGACCTACCCTCCACACACACACACACACATTGTTTCAAACAACAATGTAAAATCCTGTGGTCCATCGTGTCAAAGGCAGTCGATAAATCTAAACGCAAGAGGACAGCACAGTCACCAGGATCAGTTGCTAATAATCGTTGTTAAAACTTTTAAAATGGCAGATTCTGTACTCTGTAAAGATTTAAAACCAGACTGTAAAATCTCTAAAATGTTCTGTTCTTTCAAATATGCCGATAGTTGGCTGTAGACTACCTTCTCGAGAATTTTCACAGGAAATGAACGTTTAGAAATTGGCCTGTAGTTAGCAAGAACAAGAAGGGTCAAGAGTGGGTTTCCTAAACAGAGGCTGGACAACTGCATATTAAAAATTTCCAGGGACCACACCAGAGGACTGACTGCTATTCAGAAGAACAAGGACTGAAGGCCCTACAGTGAGGAAAACTTTTTTAAATACACGAGGAGGAACAGCATCATTTGGAGAACATGTTGGCTTTAAAAGACTAACCACCTCCTGCAGAGACGACAGAGTCGCAGGTTCAAAGCTGTCAAAAACAGCAGAGCAGGACACAGACACTGAGGGGTCATGAGCAGAAGGTGAGATCTGGGCCCTGGTGGAAGTGACTTCATTGTAAAGAAATGCACAAAGTTTTCATTTCACTTGCAGCAGGCGAGGATTCAGTAATGTCAATACGTGTGTGGAGCATTAAGAACAAAATCACTTTAAATAAAACGCAAGGATTGTGAC
>JBBPBX010019437.1:3035-44458 GCA_038048925.1 Garcialebias charrua | reverse complement strand
CCCCCAAACTCTGATAGACAAACTATCCACACTTGGACTAAGCCCCTCCATTTGTAACTGGGTACTAGACTTCTTAACAAACAGACCACAGTCCGTGAAGATCCACAACTTCTCCTCCTCCACCATAACCCTCAGCACTGGCTCTCCTCAAGGATGTGTGCTGAGCCCTCTTCTGTTCACTCTGCTCACATATGATTGTACAGCCACACATCCAGGCTGTCATATTGTTAAGTTTGCAGATGATACAGCGGTGGTGGGATGCATCACAAACAATGATGAGTCCAGCTACAGACAGGAGGTGGAACACCTGGAGAGCTGGTGCAAAGAGAATAATCTTCACATGAATGTGAAGAAGACAAAGGAGATGATTGTGGACTTCAGAAGGAACAAACACACCCATGCCCCACTGAAAATAGGTGGGTCTGCAGTGGAAGTGGTCTCCAGCTACAAATACTTGGGTGTACACATGAATGATAACCTCAGCTGGAGCAACAACACCACCAGCCTGATCAAGAAAGGTCATCAGAGACTCTACTTCCTCAGACGGCTGAGACGTGCTGGTCTGAGCAGCCCAGTTCTCACCTCCTTCTACAGGTGTGCAGTGGAGAGCGTCCTGTGCTCCAGCATCAACGTGTGGCATGGAGGCTGCACAGTTGCAGAGAGGAAAGCTCTACAGAGAGTGGTGAAGGCTGCACAGAAGTCTGTTGGAGTCAGTCTCCCCACCATCACAGACATTTACACCTCCAGATGCAGGAAAAGAGCCACCTGCATCATGAAAGACCTCACTCACCCAGCACACTCACTCTTTGCCCCACTCCCCTCAGGACGGAGGTTGAGGAGCATCAAATGTAGAACCACTAGACTGAGGAACAGCTTCTACCCTGAGGCTGTTAGACTCATGAATAAATAAATAATAAGAATAAACACTGCAAAATATCACATCATGCTGATGCTGATCTGTTTTCTTGTTGCTGTGTTCATCTGTGACCATCTGCTCATACAGACTCATGTTCGTGCTGCTGTTTATAATGATGTTTTTCCACTATATTAGGGCTTAGTGTATTACTAGTTGATGTTTTTCTTAGTTAATTCTAGATGTTATTACTGTTTTTCTCTTGCATTTGTTGTTGGATGTAACTGGGACCCCGTGTACATAATCTCGTTTTCATCACATGTACCACATGCGGTGCAAATGACAATAAAGACTCTCTGACTCTGACTCTGAATAATCCAGGTAGAAAAATCTAAAAAAGCTAAGTCTGGTCCTCTGGACATTCAAAAAAAAAAAAAAAACGGCTCCAAGAAGAACACCTTTTTTTTTTGTCCAGAGGACCAGACTTAGCTTTTTTAGATAGTATAAAGTTTTTTATTTATATTGTACACAACATCCCTGGAAATGGCTTGTAACGAAGGTTTTGTTTATGTGCATCAGTCCACCAAGGCCAGTGAAGACTTGGATTTCCACAATAAAACAATGGTACTGTACTTTAAGCCTGCCAAGACAAATTATTTTTAAATGTTTACTTGTTTCATCTTCTCTTCAGTTTCTAGTTTAGATTAACCTTAATGTATTTTTCTTGTAGTTCTCTTGAATAAACACTTAAAGTACTGAGCTCTGTTCTAACAGCTGCAGAGATTGGGGTTGGGCAGTAACAACTTTTGATACTTTTATTTCAACTTAATGCTCAAATTGTACCCTGTATACAATTTGACCATCTGTCATGCAATGTATTTTAAATCATTTTAAAAGTTTTTAATTTACGTTTATGGTAATTTTAGGTCAGATGTTAGAAATTTAGCACATGTTGATGATAATTAGTTTTTTGCTTTCACATTATGTAACAAAATGATTTAACACAATTGGTCGATAATATTACAGAATGTCATATCATTTTAATTTGGAATAAATCTGCCACCATATAATCAGGTGGAGCACTCAACAGGTTAATAACATTCCTGATGATCAGACCAGACCCAAAGTGTGTTTGTAGAGCAAACGGGGAGAGCAGACGTCTGAGCTCTACCTTAATAATAATAATAATAATAAATTCAATTTATACCGCACTTTTCATTAATAAAAATCTCAAAGTGCTACAACAAATAAAACAAGTGATAAAATCAAGTAAAATCAATAATGATATCAACTAAGATCAAAGATAAAATCATGTGGAGGCAGAATAGGCTTGCTTAAAAAGAAAAGTCTTTAAGCCGTTTTTGAAGTCAACCAGTGACTGTGGAGCTCTCAGGTAGTCAGGGAGGGAGTTCCATAGGCGGGGGGCAGCCACACAGAATGCCCGGTCTCCCATGGTCCTTAATTTGGTTTGTGGAATGTGAAGTAGATTACTGTTCTGTGATCGTAGAGACCGGGTGGATGAATATGGTGCAAGAATGTCCTTTAGATAGTCAGGTGAAGTTCCGTGTAAGCATTGGTGTGTAATGAGAGCAGTTTTGTACTGAATTCTGTAGGTGACAGGAAGCCAATGGAGGTTATGGAGAATGGGTGTAATATGTTCAAATTTACGAACTCTCAACAAAATCCTTGCTGCACTGTTTTGAATATATTGAAGCTTCTGAAGGTATTTACCAGGGATTCCAATAAACAGGGAGTTGCAGTAGTCGAGCCTGGAGGAGACAAAAGCATGGACGAGTTTCTCAGCATCAGAAAAAGTCAGAGATGGGCGAAGTCTGGAGATGTTTCGAAGATGGAAGAAGCAGGTTTTAAACAGATGCTTAATGTGATTTTCAAATGTAAGATGAGAGTCCATTTTTATTCCAAGATTTGTAACAGAGGTGGAGAGGGGGATGTCTTGACCAGAGAAGGAGATTGTTGTTAAAGTTGATGTTTGTATCTGGTGAGTGGTGCCAATCATTATGGCCTCAGTCCTTCATCACCATTCTAGTAAATCACAGTCTCTCTGTAATAACCGATCAGCTCCTATATGTGTGTTTCGACCGTGTTCCTCGAGGTACATCGTGGGGGGTGCTCCGTGAGCATGGGATTGGAGGGCTGTCGTTAAAGGCTGTTCAGTCCTTATACAAGCGGTGCAAGAGTTTGGTTTGCATTACTAGTACCGTAGTAAGTCTGACCCCTTCAGGGTGAGAGCTGGACTCCACCAGGGCTGCCTGTTGTCACTGATTCTGTTCATAACTTTTATAGACAGAATTTCTCGGTGCAGCCAGGGAGTGGAGGAAGTCTGGTTTGGTGGCCTCAGAATTCCATCTCTGCTCTTTGCAGATGATGTGGTCCTGTGGATGTCATTGTGCAGTGACCTTCAGCTCTCACTGGAGCAGTTTGCAGCAGAATGTAAATGGGCTGGTATGAGAATCAGCACCTCCAAATCTGAGGCCATGGTCTTCAGTCAGAAAAAGGTGGATTGATCTCTTCAGGTCGAGGGTGAGGTTCTGCCTCAAGTGGAGGAGTTCAAGTATGGGCGGCCGAGGCATAGTGGTAATTGTAGTCGTCCCCCGATCGGAAGGTTGGCGGTTCAAATCTTGGTTCCCCACACCATGTGTTCTTGTGTCCTTGGGCAAGACACTTAACCCCGAGTTGCTCCCGGTAGGACTGGAAAGTGCCTTGCATGGTAGTCTGCCGCTACCAGTGTATGAATGTGTGTAGCACTTTGAGATTTT
The DNA here is from genome assembly GCA_038048925.1 of Garcialebias charrua. Classification (NCBI taxonomy): domain Eukaryota; kingdom Metazoa; phylum Chordata; class Actinopteri; order Cyprinodontiformes; family Rivulidae; genus Garcialebias; species Garcialebias charrua. The sequence continues at coordinate 40,828 of JBBPBX010019437.1, read as the reverse complement.
CACTAATGAAAAGTGTGTTATAAATTTAATTCATTATTATTATTATTATTATTATTAAAGGGGACCACACAGAATTTCTAGGCGCAGCCAAGGTGTTGAGAGGATCCGTTTTGGTGACCTTAGAATCGCTTCTCTGTTTTTTGCAGATGATGTGGTCCTACTGGCTTCATCAGTTCGTGATTTACAACTTTCACTGGAGCGGTTTGCAGCCGAGTGTGATGCGGCCGGGATGAGGATCAGTTCCTCCAAATCCGAGGCCATGGTCTTGAGCCGGAAAAGGGTAGCATGCCCTCTCCGGGTCGGGGAGGAGGTCCTGCCCCAAGTGGAGGAGTTTAAGTATCTCGGGATCTTGTTCACGAATGAGGGAAAACTGGAGCGTGAGATCGATAGGCGGATAGGTGCAGCGTCCGCAGTGAAGCGGGCGCTGTACCGGTCTGTCGTGGTGAAGAGAGAGCTGAGTCAAAAGGCAAAGCTCTCAATTTACCGATCGATCTACGTTCCCACCCTCATCTATGGTCATGAGCTTTGGGTTATGACCGAAAGAACAAGATCTCGGATACAAGCGGCTGAAATGAGTTTTCTCCGCAGGGTGGCTGGACTCTCCCTTAGAGATAGGGTGAGAAGCTCAGTCATCCGGGAGGGACTCGGAGTAGAGCCGCTGCTTCTCCACATCGAGAGGAGCCAGTTGAGGTGGCTCGGGCATCTGGTTAGGATGCCTCCTGGACGCCTCCCTGGTGAGGTGTTCCGGGCATGTCCCACCGGGAGGAGACCCAGAGGAAGACCCAGGACGCGCTGGAGGGACTATGTTTCTCGGCTGGCCTGGGAACGCCTTGGGATTCCCCCGGAGGAGCTGCTCCAAGTGGCTGGGGAGAGGGAAGTCTGGGCCTCCCTACTTAGGCTGCTACCCCCGCGACCCGACCCCGGATAAGCGGAAGAAGATGGATGGATGGATGGACCACATATTGGTTTTTTTTAATTTTTATGGTATGTCTGTGTGCTATCCAGACCCCGTTCATTCAATTTAATACAAAAAATAATTCTTAGATAATAAATTATACCCTTTTTAATTCTGCCATTTCTAACTTCCGTTCTAAACGACCTGTTTATGATAATGAGCTCTGAAGTCCACGCCCGTCAAAACTCTGTCTCCGCCCTCTGTAACTGCCAGTATCTCAAATCTGTTGTTGTTTTAAAATTAGCCTTTTTTTATTACTCGTTTGACTTACTGTTAGTGCTAGCTTAAAAGATAACTTACCGAAAGCTGTTTGTGTGCGCCGCCATTAGCTGCTCCTATTATCATGCCCTCCCGAATCCGAGCTCTTCCTCCTCCTTCGGTAACAAACAGCCCGCGTAGCTCCTGCTAGTTGCATGCGGCGCTTTGGTCCACGGCTGCACATCCAATCCAGACAAACGCAAAGTTCACAGAGTGTTTCCAGTTAATTTATCCGTATGAGGCAACCTAACCTCTGACCGGACCGGACCCACACTGTCCTCAAAAGCCAGCAGCTCACTGCAGCCCGATCTCTCCGAAAAAAAAAAAAAAAAAAAAAGATGCCGTGGCCGGGACGCGAACCCCGGTCCTTTGGGTGCGACACCAGTGAATTAACTCACTGACCTACAGGCTCAGTTGAACAACAGCAGTCCTTCATCGTATAAGAAATACATACAACCACCTACTTTTAGAACGCTGGAGTTTTGATTAGATTTTGATGAAGTGAAAGGTATTCTTAAAATAAATAAGTTGCTAATCTGAAAATATATCGATCAGTGGTGCTTGATGGTACAGACTGTCGCCCCGCGAGAGAGTGTGTGTGTGTGTGCACAGTTTTCTGCCGGCTGCGCGTTGGGAGCGATCGCTATTACACTAAAAATTGAACTAAAACGTAAAAATAACAATTATAAAGTATTATTATGTCGATGTATATATCTAGTCTCACCCCGATTTCTCCAAAACAAAAGGCTTTAAAGCTCCACTGACATCATCTTTTAACTTTCCATAAAATGGCACAACATATATATATATTAAGATTGACCTCTGATCGTTTTTGCTAAAACAATGTTAAATTAATTAAAATTCCTCTCAAAAATAGTTTAAAATTAGCGCCTTTTTTTTAATTGATAAATATGGATTTTCCCGTCGCGCGATTATGACGTCAGACACAGACGAAGATGCAAACGCATCCGTCCGATTTAGCCATTTAAAACTTTATGTTTCAGAGAAGCCAAAGTTATTTCGAGTAAACAGCAGGTTATAATTTTTTTTCAGTTCTTGGCATAAACCAACACAGACATGTTCCCGTTTTTAGTGTTTTACATGCTTTATATTAGTAGCTGTATTGTGATGCGAAGCCACGGAGCTCCCAGGCGGGAGCTGAAACAGCTGCCGTAATCCGGCATGAAAAAGAAAAACACACCGCTGGCTGAAGCCCTGAGCTCGATGGAATGTCCGGCGTAAAACTAACTTGACCGCGGTTTAATGTGACGCAGATGTGTTTATATAGCTCTGCTCTGCAAACATTGAACGTTGTTGTCTTGCGGTGTTGAGTGTAAAATATTTCCGTGACACAACGCACATGTTACGATGAAAAGTCGGCTAGCTGCTAGCATGCACTCACCAGTGTTGTCCGAATCGATCTTGCCACAGGAACAAGCGTCCAAGCTCCATGTAAACAATCCATCTTGCAACAGGAACAAGCGTCCAGCTCCATGTAAACAATCCATCTTGCGAAAGAAACAAGCGTCCAGCTCCATGTAAACAATCCATGAACAAACGACCCGCTCTTTCCAAACGATGTCAAAACAAACCCAACAGAGTACTCAGTCAGCCCCTCACGCTTGTAGCTGCCTGCAAACTATGAACTGGATTTCCTGAATGTGAGGCGGGTCTTGTTACTCTGGGTTCATGAGACAAGCCTCCGTTCAGGAAATCCATTCCATAGTTTGAAGCCAACGTGCATCATGGGTTGGATCGATACGTAAACAAGGCTGGTATCGGTATGTGCCATGAGCATTGGTTCCGCTTCTGCTCGGAGGGCGGGCCAGGGTCCATCTTACACGGGCACGTGAGTAGAACCGCCACAGACTTTGGCTTCTCTGAAGAAAAACCGCTAAAATATAACGTTTTAAATGGCTAAATTGGACGGATGCCTTTGCATCTTCGTCCATTGTGCGCAGTTGACGGAGTCTGTGTCTGACGTCATAATCGCGCGACGGGAAAATCCATATTTATCAATTAAAAAAAAGGCGCTAATTTTAAACTATTTTTGAGAGGAATTTTAATTAATTTAACATTGTTTTAGCAAAAACGATCAGAGGTCAATCTTAATATATATATATGTTGTGCCATTTTATGGAAAGTTAAAAGATGATGTCAGTGGAGCTTTAAAAAAAAGAGGGGAAAAAAAAAGATGCCGTGGACAGGATGCGATCCCTGCTCTCCTGCGTGCAGCTCAAGTGTCGTAACCGCTCAACCAAACTGACAGTTGTGCAAAAGTAGTCCTTCATATAAGAAACAAGTCCAAACCGCGAGAGTGTGTGTGCACAGTTTCAACGAGACAGAGTTCATTCAAACAAGGTAATAAAACATTCTGGTTTTACTCAAGATGTGCTGCTGGCTGGAGCAGGGCTGAGCCCATAGCCCCCCCGGGGGCTAAATAAATGAATAAATAAATAAATGACCGCCAGGTCAGTTCCTAAACTGCTCGGCAACCGTGACGTTTTTTATACTGAAGTGGGTTGAGCCGCACCAGGGGTTGCTAGGTGAGGGGCTGGACTCAGGTTTGGTGTGGGTTGTGGCTGCGGTTTGTGACGTCACAAACCGCAGGAAGTGCAAACGGAGTGTTTCTATCAAAGATAAATAAATATACTTAGAGTAAATAAACCACTGGGTGCATTTTTTTAGCACTAGGACTGTTTTTTTATGAAGTACATACCCAAAGTTCAGTAAAAAAAACATTAAAAAGTGAATTTTGTATGTGTGGTCCCCTTTAAGTATCTCTGAATGGAGTGTGAGATTGACAGACGGATTGGTGCAGTGTCTGCAGTATTGTGGACTCTGTGCTGGTCCGTTGTGGTGAAGAGGGAGCTGAGCTGTAAGACAAAGCTCTCTGTTTACTGGTCAGTCTACGTTCCTACCCTCACCTCTAGTCATGAACTCTGGGTAGAGACTAAAAGAATGAGATCGTGGATACAGGAGGTTGAAATGAGTTTCTTCTTCAGGGTATCTGGACTCTCCCTTAGAGACAGGGTGAGAAGTTCAGTTATCAGGAGAGACTCAGCAGAACTGCTGCTCCTCCACATCGAGAGGAGCCAGGTGAGGTGCTTCAGGTATGTCCAACTGGAAGGAGATCCCAGGGAAGACCCAGGACACGCTGGAGAGACTACATCTCTCTGTTGGCCTGAGAACACCTTGGAGTCCTCCCAGAAGAGCTGGAAGAGAGATGTCTGGACCTCCAAGTTGCTGCCCCCACGACCCAACTTCAGAATAATGTGTGTGTATGTGCGTGCGTGTGTGTAAGCCTGTCCGTGGAGGAAACTGCGTTCTGTTGTTATATTGCTTTAAAGTTTTGTTTCTTCAAATGATTGGGTTGGTCAAAGATCAATCTTTGATGGCCAGAGCCACCATTGACTGCCCCCTGGCTCCACATTACACCTGGTGGTGGATAATTCTGTCTCCCTCCACTCACCAGGATCTGTCAGTTTGCACCACCTCGGACTTGCAACAGAAAATAAGAATAAATAGGCCTCTGTTGTTCTCCACAGTGAAACTTCTACCTTCTTGAATCTCTTGCACCAAAAACATTTAGGTTTACCTTCTCTGTTTAATTCCAATCCAGGAAAACGCTCCTCTCAAAACCACAATCATTCAAATCCCTCATCCACGGGGGACATTGACGTCTCGCTTGTTTGACTGAAAGAAACTGATCAATGTAAAAGATTTTTGGGTGGGGGTTGTCCTGCTCTCTTCTCCTTTGATGGCTGCTATAATGAAAGGTTGTGATGGTAAAAGTACAGACATGTTTTTTAAAGTTGGATTTCAACAAAATTCACTTTAATTCATTTTGGCTATCACCTGGTTACACAACAGTTTTAAACCACCGGATTCAAAGACATATTGACACTATTTTCATCAATGATTCAATAATATATTATCATCTACCTTGACTTTTTAATTTAAGATGAGTACGGTAAGATAGCCAGCAACAAAATCCAAGCTGTTGCTGATGAGGTTGTTTCTTCTCACTTCTGGTTCTTTAGTTTTGGTGAACATCTGTTTTGGCATGCATGGATTCAAATTGGGACACAGCGTAACACGTAGCACTGCCACATTTACTTCCTGTATACACTCATGAATATGTAAGCAGGTGTCTTTCTGGCAAGGAGGGTGGGGGTTTACACATGGCCCCCTCTTCTCACATTTCTTCTCTACATGTCTGTAACCAGTTTTAATTATTCATGGTTGGACTGCAGATGATAATGCACTAACATGTATATGTTTTACATAATGTGCTCTCTTGTTGAACAATGAGTGTGAATGAATTATTAAGGAGTTAGTGGAAGGTAAAGCACGGGGTGTGAGGAGGCATCAGACTGTTGAATAGACTGGATTTATTTTGGGTTGTGTTTCTTAAATATCAAGCTTGGACGTTTCTTGGATGCTCTGCTACTTCTGCTAACTGTCATTTGGTGTGGTTGCAGAAGGGACCCCCTCGATTCTCGGAGGAGTCCGTCCTGCAGCTGGAGCGAGAGCTTGTGCAGGCCCGACTGAAGGAGGCAGAGTCTCAGTGTGCGCTTAAAGAAATGCAAGATAAGATCCTCGACGTGGAGAAGGTTAGGTGCACTGGCGCTGTACCACTTAACTCTTACCCAGTACAAGCATGCGTTGTGACTTATTATCCCATTTTTGTCTTGATACCTCTATTTAGAGGAACTCCTCATTACCCGATGACACTAATGTGGCACGATTGCAAGAGGAGCTGATCGGAGTGAAGCTGAGAGAAGCTGAGGCCATGACTGGATTGAAGGAGCTGAGGCAGCAGGTCAGAGACCTGGAGGAGCACTGGCAGGTGAGCCAAGTGTCCGCTGGTTGACAGAACAGTTCAAATAAGCTGCAGATGCTGCATGCACACTCCATGCTTTGTTTTTCAAGACTGTTCAAATGCCTTTGCAGCGCCACCTGTCTCGCATTTCTGGTCGCTGGAAGGACAGCTCCAAGAAGAACACCTTGAGTGAGCTGCAGGACGAGCTGATGAGCGTGAGGCTGCGTGAAGCTGAGGCTCAGGCAGAGCTGAGAGAAACACGGCAGAGGATGCTGGAGCTGGAGACACAGGTCAGAGTTCATGTCAATATCATGTTTTTGTCCATCTCTGTGTGTCTGTGGTGGGAGCAGAGCAGCTCATCAACCAGTGGATAGATGTTAATGAGACAGTCAGAAAGTATTTGTTTAATGTTCTATTATTATAACTTGTGGAGTCACTTGCAATCAAGATGGCTACCACACCTACGTGACTTTAGCCAACACATCGGTCACTCAAATCAAACGTATGCTGCAGTATTGGTTTTGCAGAGAAGTCACTTCTTGTAATAATAATAATAATGTCCTTTTCTGTCATCTGTGTATGTTTCCCATACACAGACGAAGTTATGAAGAAGCGTTTAGAGCAGGGGTGCTCATTATATAGATCGCGATCTACCGGTAGATCTCTGAGGTAGTACTGGTAGATCGCAGCATGACATTAAAAAAATGTTTGTCTGTTCAGTGCTCTGAGATTACTTCTTTTGTGAATTGATGCTATATAAATAAACTGAATTGAATTGAATCTTAGAACATCTTTACTCAGCAAACACAACAGTTTAGGTCAAAATACTATCATTTTAAAGCCACAGTACTATACTGTAGTTCATAATTTCTTATCTGGCAACCCGACTGACATGAAAACTACAGCATTTTTCATGTAAACCAGCTTTTTGTTTAGTTTATACCCCCAATAAACATTGAAAAATCACTGTTTCCACAGGTTGTTTTCGTGTAAACGGGGCCTTATAGTAGGTAGATCACTTCGACTTAATCGTTTCAAAAATAGCTCTCATGCTGAAAAAGTCTGAACACCCCTGGTTTAGAGGGAGTTGGATGTTTGTTCCATACAGCTCAGATATCTGACACAGCACCCCACCCCCCTCACCTTCCAGTGTTTGAAAGTCCCTTTTGCAGGAAAATTATTTATTTATTTTATTTTTTCCTCCTGTGCCACTTCAGAATCAGATTCACAGTAACCAGCTGCGGCGAGCGGAGCAGGAGAGTCGCAGTGTCCAGGTCCGTGTGGACACTCTGACAACGCAAAACAAAGACCTGCAGGCGCAGCTGCAAGAGATCAAGAGGAGACAAGCTGAAATTGAGTGCAAGGTACAAACTCTTCTATGACACTGCCTCTGCAGGGGCAACCATCTCTGAAGCACAACCTGGCAACCTGAAAGGAAAATGAATAAACATATAAACACATGAATGTTGTCTTCTGCAGAGTAAGGAAGAGGTGATGGCAGTGAGGCTGAGAGAAGCTGACAACATTGCAGCTATGGCTGAGCTCCAGCAGCACATCTCAGAGCTGGAGATTCAGGTGAAGTCTCAACTCCAGTGCTGAGTTACTGAACTCTGCATGCCCACTGCATTCAGCCACACCGGTAAACATCTCACAGCAAGGTTTAATAGTGTCCAAGCTGAGGCCTTACTTTTGTTTAGGAGGGGAAGTGTCTAGCCTTTTGTTCTGAATAGAACAGCTTTTAAAGGTGCACTCTGCAGTTTCTGTAGAACGCAGCACTTAGAAAATTTTTCAACAGGGAAAGCATTCTGGTCCCTCCCCACTCAGAGCCATATATGGCTCTGCTCCCCCTTGCTCTCGCTGCAGTTTCTGAATGCTCCGCCTCCACTACATGTCCTGTGGCAGTCACTGCGAAGTTCTGTGATTATATGTTAATAAAACGTTCTAAAAAATAAAATAAAAACATGGAGCGCTGGTCCAGCACACCAGAACACCAGGAAATCTGCAGAGCCTCGCGCAGCCACGTTGAACCCGAGTTTAATTCGCTCGTGACAAATTCATTCATTTCCTCATTTCAGTCATGGAGTCAGTGGAGGAGGAAGCGATCACTTGACTTTTGGCAAAAAAACAAAAGAAAAGTCCAGATCAGGGATGAAGAAGGGGAATTTAATACATTTGTGTCACATACAAAACAGTTTTGCATCGCTTTGCAATCCTTTGAACGAGAACGTGCGCGGCCGCTGGGGCTGGGACAGGCGGGGGCGTGGGTTAGGAGCGTGAGAAGTGAGAAGCTCTGTTTTTATTGGCTGGTTAACGGCGGGTCACTGTGGGTTTTTAGAAATGCTTTTAGAGAAGCAAGGGGACTATAGTTTTTTTCAGAGATTACTTTGTCTAACATCAGTCTGTCAGGAGATAGTGACAGAGTGAAGAAATAGTAGTTAAAAATATATTTTTTTTAAACTTACAGACTGCACTACAGAAACTGCAGACTGCACCATTAATGTTCTTCTCATTGTTGCCAGATCTTGCAACAGAAACAAGCGACCATACCCATGAAAACAAGCCCCAAACAAGCTCCTCTCTGTTTGGGAACGCGCCCAGAACAAGCCCAACTGGCAACCCACCCCATTGTGTAAAACAAAGGCCATTTGTATAAACAAACATTTATTATGGCATTACACATAAACAGCAAAATTATGCTAAACACTTTGAAGAACATATCCACTCTAAAAAATAAAAATACATTTTGTATATTCATACAAATTAATCCCATTAAGCCTCTGGGACTCGATCATTTACCAGAGAGACCTGAATTTTAAACTAAGAGTGATGACAACAATGGACAACGACAACAACAGACAACTATAAAGGATGCGTACAAATTCAAAAATAAAATTAAAATTAAACAACAAACTCATAGTAAGCTAAGTCAACAACAAACTTTATTTAATCTCTATCCTGTATCATGTTTTAGGTGTGTGCTCTTTCTCCCATTCTTTAATATATTTTTCCCAATATTTCCCCCACTTATTGGAGCTAATTTTAGCGTGGTCTTGTCACTCTAGACAAAGAATAAAGAAAAAATAACAAGCCCAAACAAGCGACTTTACATTCTGAACAAGCCCAAGAAACTGCAACACGCGACTCAGCAATTTGGCAAGCGACTTCAGAAAATAACAAGCACAAATTTGCTTGAAATAAGCTGACTTGGCAACTTCTCCATTTGAAATAGGTGTGGACTATGGTAATAATAAAAATAACTTTATTTATAAAACCCTTTAAGACAACCACAGCTGCAACAAAGTGCTGCACATGTAAAATGAAAAACATTTAAACACATACAGTACAATAATAAAACAGTAAGATCAAGAAAAACTGTAGGGCAGAGCAAATTACAGGCTGCGCCAAAAACCAGGGAATAAAAATGTGTTTTTAAGAGTTTTAAGATAAAATAATATAAGATGGAACTTTATTGATCCACAGGAAATTGTTGTGCCAGAGTTTCAGTGCAAAGGAACATACTCAAGGAATCACACAAGATATATAAATACCAACAATTAAATTCTGAAGTCAGAGTCAGATATTCTTTATTGTCATTCACACCCCATGTGGTACATGTGGTAGAACAAAATTATGTACACAGGGTCCCAGTTACATCCAACAATAAAATGTAAAATAAAAACAGTAATAACATCTAAGATATGAACTAAGAAAAACATCAACTAAAAATAAACTAATCACTAATGGCATAAAAACAATATACCGAACAGCAGCCCGAACATGAGTCTGTATGAGCAGATGAGCACGCATGAACACAGCAACGTGAAACAGATCAGCAGCAACATGAAACAGATCAGCAGCAACATGAAACAGATCAGCAGCAACATGAAACAGATCAGCAGCAACATGAAACAGATCAGCAGCAACATGAAACAGATCAGCAGCAACATGAAACAGATCAGCAGCAACATGAAACAGATCAGCAGCAACATGAAACAGATCAGCAGCAACATGAAACAGATCAGCAGCAACATGAAACAGATCAGCAGCAACATGAAACAGATCAGCAGCAACATGAAACAGATCAGCAGCAACATGAAACAGATCAGCAGCAACATGAAACAGATCAGCAGCAACATGAAACAGATCAGCAGCAACATGAAACAGATCAGCAGCAACATGAAACAGATCAGCAGCAACATGAAACAGATCAGCAGCAACATGAAACAGATCAGCAGCAACATGAAACAGATCAGCAGCAACATGAAACAGATCAGCAGCAACATGAAACAGATCAGCAGCAACATGAAACAGATCAGCAGCAACATGAAACAGATCAGCAGCAACATGAAACAGATCAGCAGCAACATGAAACAGATCAGCAGCAACATGAAACAGATCAGCAGCAACATGAAACAGATCAGCAGCAACATGAAACAGATCAGCAGCAACATGAAACAGATCAGCAGCAACATGAAACAGATCAGCAGCAACATGAAACAGATCAGCAGCAACATGAAACAGATCAGCAGCAACATGAAACAGATCAGCAGCAACATGAAACAGATCAGCAGCAACATGAAACAGATCAGCAGCAACATGAAACAGATCAGCAGCAACATGAAACAGATCAGCAGCAACATGATGTGATATTTCACAGTGATTATTCTGGTTATTTATTCATGAGTCTAACAGCCTCAGGGTAGAAGCTGTTCCTCAGTCTAGTGGTTCTACACTTAATGCTCCTCAACCTCCTTCCTGAGGGGAGTGGGGCAAAAAGTGTGTGTGCTGGGTGAGTGGGGTCCTTCATGATGCAGGTGGCTCTCTTCCTGCATCTGGAGGTGTAAATGTCTGTGATGGTGGGGAGACTGACTCCAACATCTTCTGTGCAGCCTTCACCACTCTCTGCAGAGCTTTTCTTTCTGCAGCTGTGCAGCCTCCATGCCACACATTGATGCTGGAGCACAGGATGCTCTCCACTGCACACCTGTAGAAGGAGGTGAGGACTGAGCTTCTCAGACCAGCTCGTCTCAGCCGTCTGAGGAAGTAGAGTCTCTGATGACCTTTCTTGATCAGGCTGGTGGTGTTGTTGCTCCAGCTGAGGTTATCATTCATGTGTACACCCAAGTACTTGTAGCTGGAGACCACTTCCACTGCAGATCCTCTTATGTTCAGTGGGGTGTGGGTGTGTTTGTTCCTTCTGAAGTCCACAATCATCTCCTTTGTCTTCTTCACATTCATGTGAAGTTTATTCTCTTTGCACCAGCTCTCCAGATGTTCCACCTCCTGCCTGTAGCTGGACTCATCATTGTTTGTGATGCATCCCACCACAGCTGTATCATCTGCAAACTTTACAATATGACAGCTCGAATGTGTAGCTGCACAATCATATGTGAGCAGAGTGAACAGAAGAGGGCTCAGCACACATCCTTGAGGAGAGCCAGTGCTGAGGGTTATGGTGGAGAAGGAGGAGTTGTGGATCCTCACTGACTGAGGTCTGTTTGTTAAGAAGTCTAGCACCCAGTCCTTCAGTTCCAGTTGGTTGAGCACAGTGTGGACCGCAGAGGAGCTGACATCCTCTGTTGATCGATTTTTGCGGTATGCATACTGATGATGGTCCTCGTTGATGGTGATGGTTGTTTTGACAGGTGCAGACAGAAACATTAATGTGTTATTATGTTGCAGGATTAATTTTATTGTGTAGAAAATGGGAGGAGTTGAAAAGTTTGATGGACTTCCTGTGGTGTTCTGTGGAGCACCTCGGTGGTCTCAATGTAGGATTGAAGGTGCTGTGGTAAGAATCCAAGGTGCCATGCAGGGGGTGTGACATGTTGTTCAGGATCTGAAGCAGTTTCCTCAGCATCCTCTGCTCAGACACAGTGGACAATGGACGGTGAAGGGATTCATCTAATGGGATGATGGAGATTGTTCCATAATCTTGGAGCGGCTACAGAAAAAGATTAGTCCTCTCTGTGCCTCCGTTTGGACCTCTGCTCGTCCATCGTAGGTCAATAGAATAAAGATTTTCCACCGCCAGTCCAACAACCAGTCATGTGTTCATGCATGTGTCTTTAAACATGGTTTAGGACTTTTTATACGCTCGTCAAAGACTAGACGTATTATGGTATAGTCTCTGTGTCTGTAAACTTTGTCTTGTCCGCCACTTAAGAAAATTGAATGAAACTTCATACACTGATTTAAATAAAGCCTTGCTTCACTAGTCCTGGAAGAGATACCAAATGTTAAACCACAAATCTCATCTAGTTATAAAGATTCATCTAAAAATTTGGAATATTGTGAAAGTGTTCAATATTTTTTGTCAGTCGCTTCAGAAAGTGAAGTCACATTATGAGTACCAGTATATCATTATATGATATTATATCATTGCACATAGAGTGAAATATTTCAAGCCTTTATTTCTTGTAATTTTGAGCATTTTGGCTTTCAAATAATGAAAAACCAAAACTCTTGTCTCAGAAAATTAGAATACTGTGATAAAGTTTCAAATTGGATTCTTGTGCACTCTATGCACAGACAAATCCTAGATATGAGCTACGAATGTCTCAGTCCTCAAGCCACTCCTGAAACAGACACAACGGCAGGCGTCTTACCTGCTGTGGACTTCAGAAAACCCAGTGGACCAGCACCAGCAGAGGACATAGCACTTTGAGATTTTCATTAATGAAAAGTGCGTTATAAATTAAATTCATTATTATTATTATTATTATTATTATTATTATTATTATTACATGGACCCAAACCATCACTGACTGTGGAAACTTCACTCTGGACTTCAACAACGTGGATTCTGGACCTCTCCACTTTCCCTCCAGACTCTGGGATCTTGATTTATAAATGACATTAACATTTACATTCATGTGAAAAGAGGACATTGGACCACTGAGAGACAGTCCAGTTCTTTGTCTCCTCAGCAGGTAAGACACTTCTGATGTTGTCTTTGGTTCAGGAGTGGCTGGACTCGAAGAGTGAGACATTTGTAGCTCATGTTTGGTATGGTATGGTATGTCTAGGAATCGTCTGTGCATGGTGTGCACGAGTTTCCAATCTGAAACTTGGATCTATGTATTAGATGAGTTCACTTTCTGAAGCCACTGACTAAAAACATGGAACTTTTTCACAATATTCTGTTTTGTCTTTAGATGTAGCTCTATTCTTGTTTTCAACACCGTTTGACCTGATCGTATCCTGTTTGCAACACGTGTCTCTTATGTTTTATGTTCAGTTTCTGGTCGCCTCACAGCAAGGTTAGCAGTTTTGCCTTCCAATCATTCTCATGTATGTTTACTGGGTACTCTGGTTTCCTCCCACAGGCCCAAAATCTGCATACTAGTCTGGCTGGAAACTATAAATAGTCCCTAGGTGTGAGTGAGCGTTTTAATGGTTGTCTCATTTTTCTCCACGTCCCTTTGACAGACTGTAGACCTGTCCAAAGTGTCCCCTCCTCTCGCACAGTGACTGCTACAGGTGGACATTAGCTTCATGTAAAGCTGTGAAAAAGTGGTAAAGAATTAAAAAGTAATTTAACTAAACTGAACTTCACTCAAAACAAGGGTTCCCTCTGTTTTAAGAGTCAGAGTCAGAGTCAGAGAGTCTTTATTGTCATTTGCACCGCATGTGGTACATGTGATGAAAACGAGATTATGTACACGGGGTCCCAGTTACATCCAACAACAAATGCTAGAGAAAAACAGTAATAACATCTAGAATTAACTAAGAAAAACATCAACTAGTAATACACTAAGCCCTAATGTAGTGGAAAAACATCATTATAAACAGCAGCACGAACATGAGTCTGTATGAGCAGATGGTCACAGATGAACACAGCAACAAGAAAACATTAAGTGTTTTGTGCAACTGAAATATCTCCTGGAACTCCATGATTGACTCGGGGAAAACAGAAAAACGCTGTAAACTTTCTGTGTAAACAAGGATCAACAAGCAGGAGAAAGGGAAGCAGTGTTTGTCCCCAAACAAGTGCAACATCTGCGCAACAACAATAACAGCAGGACCGGCATGTTTGTGTCTGCATCCAATAACTCTGAGCAGAGGCAGTGATCTAAAAACTAACGTTGATATTATTTCATTAAGATTTCATGCTACTATGTGTGTGGAGCGTTTAAACTGCTTTGCTCTGAACATTGCTGAAGTGGATAAAGTCAGGGTGTTTTATTTGGGATACAAACCGGATTCCAAAAACGTTGGGACACTAAACAGATTGTGAATAAAAACTGAATGCAATGATGTGGAGGTGCCAACATCTAATATTTTATTCAGAATAGAACACAAATCACAGATCAAAAGTTTAAACTGAGAGAATGTATCATTTTAAGGGAAAAATATGTTGTTTCAAAATTTCATGGCGTCAACAAATCCCAAAAAAGTTGGGACAAGTCCATTTTTACCACTGTGTGGCATCCCCCCTTCTTCTTACAACACTCAACAGACGTCTGGGGACAGAGGAGACCAGTTTCTCAAGTTTAGAAATAGGAATGCTCTCCCATTCATGTCTAATACAGGCCTCTAACTGTTCAATCGTCTTGGGCCTTCTTTGTCGCACCTTCCTCTTTATGATGCGCCAAATGTTCTCTATAGGTGAAAGATCTGGACTGCAGGCTGGACATTTCAGTACCCGGATCCTTCTCCTACGTAGCCATGATGTTGTGATTGCTGCAGAATGTGGTCTGGCATTATCTTGTTGAAAAATGCAGGGTCTTCCCTGAAAGAGATGACGTCTAGATGGAGCATATGTTGTTCTAGAACCTGAACATAGTTCTCTGCATTAATGGTGCCTTTCCAGACATGCAAGCTGCCCATGCCACAAGCGCTCATGCAACCCCATACCATCAGTGATGCAGGCTTCTGAACGGAGCGTTGATAACAACTTGGGCTATCCTTGTCCTCTCTGGTCCGGATGACATGGTGTCCCAGTGTTCCATAAAGAACTTCAAATCGTGACTCATCTGACCACAGAACAGTCTTCCATTTTGCCACACTCCATTTTAAATGACCCCTGGTCCAGTGCAAACGTCTGAGCTTGTGGAGCTTGCTTAGAAATGGCTTCCTCTTTGCACTGTAGAGTTTCAGCTGGCAACGGCGGATGGCACGGTGGATTGTGTTCACTGACAATGCTTTCTGGAAGTATTCCTGAGCCCATTCTGTTATTTCCTTGACAGTGGCATTCCTGTTTGAGGTGCAGTGACGTTTAAGGGCCCGGAGATCACGAGCATCCAGTAGAGTTTTACGGCCTTGACCCTTACGCACAGCGATTGTTCCAGATTCTCTGAATCTTTTGATGATGTTATGCACGGTTGATGATGATAACTTAAAAGTCTTTGCTATTTTACGCTGGGTAACACCATTCTGGTATTGCTGCACTATCTTTCTGCACAACAATGGTGGAATTGGTGATCCTCTTACCATCTTGGCTTCTGAGAGACACTGACACTCTGAGAAGCTCTTTTTATACCCAATCATGTTGTCAATTGACCTAATTAGTGTTAATTGGTCTTCCAGCTGTTCGTTATATGCTCAATTTCCTTTTTCCAGCCACTTATTGCTACTTGTCCCAACTTTTTGGGGATTTGTTGACACTGAAATTTTGAATCAACATATTTTCCTTAAAGGTTCAGTATGCAGTTTCTGTAGAACTGCAGCAGTTAGAAATATTTTCAACAGGCAAAGCATTCTGATCCCTCCCCCTCAGAGCCATATGTGGCTCTGCCCCCTTGTGGTCTGTTGAATTTCAAATTCAAGCTCTGTTTTTATTGGCTGATTCAAATTCAAGCTCTGTTTTTATTGGCTGGTTACAAACTCTGTTTTTATTGGCTGGAAAATGGCGGGTCACCTTTTCTTTTTAGAAATGCTTATTTACCACCTGGAGAAGCAAGGGGACAATATTTTTTTTTTTTTTTTTTCAGAGATTACCTGGCTAACATCAGTCTGTCAGGAGGTAGTGACAGAGTGAAGAAATATGTTCATAAAAAAAGCTACATACTGCAGCTTTAAGAATGTTACATTTATTCAGATTAAACTTTTGATCTGTCATCTATGTTCTATTACGAATAAAATATTGACATTTGCCATTTCCACATCATTGCATTCAGTTTTTATTCACAATTTGTTTAGTGTCCCAACTTTTTTGGAATCTGGTTTGTATATGAACGTGTAGCTATTTTGCAGGTTTGGTAGGTTCTGAAACACAGATGTGCCGACTTCCATTTCGATGTGTGACTGTATCATGGTGTAAAAAATGTCACCATCTAAAATTGGGTTGCCACTTTAAAATCCAAGATACCACAATATTTATATGTAAACCAAATACTTCTATCACTGGAGGAAACTACAGTGGTGCTTGGAAGTTTGTGAACTCTTTATGATGATTGTCCAAGGAAAGTCTACTGTTGCTGTTGTCATCATTCTTTGTTTGTAACCAGGGGCCTCATGTACAAAGACTTGCGTGGATTTCTTACTGAAAAGTGCCGCAGGGTTAAATCCAGAAATCTGCCTACGCACAAAAAAATCCAGATGTATCAAACTGTGCATACGCCGGTATCCACGCACATTCCTTTTGTACATCACAACCAACGTGGGATTGAGCGCACATGAGAGAGTGGCCGACTCCGCCTTTGACACGCCTCCATATAAATATGCAAATTCATTTAAATATGCCCTGCACGTTAGGAATGTCGTCTTTGCTCTATTGCAAATCATGTCGAAACGTGGAAAAAAGAGGAACTTCACGGACTGTGAACTGGAGACACTTCTGAGTGACGTAGAGGGGCACAGAAAAAAGTTTTGTCTGGCACGCTCAGCGCACAACAAACCGTCCACTTTTAAATGAAAAGTTGACCCAGCTGTTTTAACATGCATTGATAGATCAGTGGTTAGCGTGCCCGCCTTTCGTCCCGAAGGTCATGAGTTCGACTCCCGCATGGTACAACGTTTATTTTTTTTTTAAATTCATTCCAGATTTAAAGAACACAAGAAAACTGTTTAGAATGAACAACATGAAATGAAGGCAAAAGGGGATTTCTTGTGGTTTTTTTGTTAATAGTTTTCTTGTGTTCTTTAAATCTGGAATGAATTAAAAATAAAGACAAACGTTGTTTTCATTTAAATATACCCTGCAACAGAGAAATATCGTCTTGTCCCATCATGCATCACGTTCTTCAACTGCTAAAACAGCTAAGAATGAACAAAAAACAAGAATTTAAGCTGTGCAGAACTATTCAGTCTTTCTGTTTGTTATATTTTTTGCAGGTTGTATTCTGATTGCGTCCATGTGGATGTAATAATTGTTCATCATGTGTGTTTGGGTGGAAATAATCATTATTCCCACCATGAACAGTTTCCAGAATCGCCTGTAGGTGTCGCCAAAGGAACACAAACCACAGAAACGTGCCTACGCCAAGCCTGGAGCTGGCGTGAAAATGTACTTGGATGCGCACATATTCACGTTCAGTTCAGTTTTGATACATACGGGGTTTTGCGTGGATAGTGACGTACGCACGGTTTTTGTGCGCACGCACGGTTGATACATGAGGCCCCTGGTCTCTCTTGTAAATGAGTCCTCGAGGCTCAATGGGATTAACCTGCCTAAAATAAAGGTTGAATGAATAATTTTCTATATTTCTACATCAATATGACCTAAAACTTCATCAGATTTTCACACACGACCTAAAAGTAGATAAAGAGAACCCAGTTAAACAAATGAGACAAAATATTATACTTGGTCATTTATTTGAGGAAAATGATTCAGTATTACATATTAGTGATGGTAAAAGTATGTGAACCTCTAGGATTACCAGTTAATTTGAAGGTGAAATTAGAGTCAGGTGTTTTTCAATCAGTGGATGATGATCAGGTGTGAGTGGACACCCTGTTTGATTTAAAGAACAGGATCGATCAAAGTCTGATCTTCACAACATGTTGGTGGAAGTGGATCATGGAGGAACAAAGGAGTTTATTTTTCACAGCAGATACTGAAAACAAAGGTTCACATACTTTTACCATCACTAATATGTAATATTGGATCATTTTCCTCAATAAATAAATGACCAACTATAATATTTTTGTCTCATTTGTTTAACTGGGTTCTCTTTATCTACTTTTAGGACTTGTGTGAAAATCTGATGATGATTTAGGTCAAATTTATGTAGAAATACAAAAAAGGTTAACACCCTTGGGTGGTTCAAGATGGCCAAGGCCATCATTGGCCATGCCCTAGCTCCACCATTTAATCTAGTAGTTAATAAATGTGCTTCATTAGCTCAGCATTGTAACTCCTACCTACTGGAATATCTTGCACCAAAACATTAAGGTTTTCTTTTATTCCCTGTTCACTTCCAGTCCTGAAAGAGACTCATCTCCAAAACTACTAACATTGAAAGATGAGCTTTTATATAAATCTTGTGTTGAATTGATGCTTCTCTCAGTCACATGGAAAGCCTTTTCAGTTTTCGTCCTGGACAGACGAAGGTTTCTTGGACAGAACTGTTCTCTAGCAGACATGATCACTAAGTTTTAAAGACTGTTTTGTTTTTGAAGGAGGACCAACATGAGTTGCACGTAAACTGAGCAGCTGCAGAAGTTTCCATCTGTGTTTATTCTCAAGCATCATTAGTTGAAGATTACCTACATTTGTTACAGCACTAAGAGCCATGACTGCTGTGAACAGGTAGTGACGAGAGCGGTTTTATTTCAGAACCAGTGATTGTTTGATATACAGTATACTGCAACTGATTTTTTAAATTATTTTATTTATACACTTGTCGGAGAAGATAATTTAACAGAACTTCATACACATGTGCATCATCAGTATATATTTTTCATAACCCTAGTTCCAAGAAAGCCCAGCAAAGGTTTTACCTCATTAGGCTGCTCTTTTTTTTTTTTTAACACATCCGTTTGACGCAGTTTTCTCCGCAGAGTGGCTGGACTCTCCCTTATGCCGGTTACCCACTGCACAACTCGAAACGCGCCTGCCGTCCCCTTTTGGCCGCTGGTCACGGTCCCACTGAACCACTGAACACCGTCTGATGACGTACACTAGGGGGTAGCAGAGGGAGGGGTCTCTGGCTTGTTTTCCGGGTTCAGTTGTTGTGTAAACTGCACCTCCGACGGTCTTCGATGAGATTAAAACTTTTTTTTATGTTTGGGGTGATCTACACTGGAGAGGACAGCAGCCTGTCAGCAGCAACTGTAAAAATGTCACGTTTCTTACCGGAGTTTGGTTCCAATTCCTGGAGGCTGGATCCGGTAAGTTTAAAAAGTAAAAAAAAAGTCCCGTTGTGGTTGTGTAATCAGATAGCAGAGGCTCTCTCGACTGTTTGCTGGACGCGTCGAGAAGCCAGAGATCGAATTTTATGGCGTTGGCAGTTCGACGCCGACGCGCGCGTGCGTGTGCAGGCTGCCCCCGCGCCGCTTCGATCACTTGAATCGCGCCGCTTCCTTGTTCGCCGTCACTCCACGCGTCTCCTCCATAGACTTTGAATGTAAACCGGCCGCTTCGGCCGCTCGACAAAGGGGGCAGTGGGTAACAGGCATTAGAGATAGGGTGAGAAGCTCAGTCATCCGGGAGGGACTCGGAGTAGAGCCGCTGCTTCTCCACATCGAGAGGAGCCAGTTGAGGTGGCTCGGGCATCTGGTTAGGATGCCTCCTGGACGCCTCCCTGGTGAGGTGTTCCGGGCATGTCCCACCGGGAGGAGACCCAGAGGAAGACCCAGGACGCGCTGGAGGGACTATGTTTCTCGGCTGGCCTGGGAACGCCTTGGGATTCCCCCGGAGGAGCTGCTCCAAGTGGCTGGGGAGAGGGAAGTCTGGGCCTCCCTACTTAGGCTGCTACCCCCGCGACCCGACCCCGGATAAGCGGAAGAAGATGGATGGATGGATGGATGTTTGACGCAGCTGTAGTCTGAGCTTGGCGTGTGCTAATGTGAGCTGTCAAGTGGAGCGCTGACTGGTTTCCCTTCATGTTCCTTAAAATGAGCTGAAAAGAAAAAGGATTTAGGTGCAGACGAGTGGTGTGGTATTGCAATTTGGGTTCTTGTTTCTTTATGACCAAAGCATGTCACAAAAATGTTGCTTTGACCACAAGCGATTGTGACAGGTTGTGAAAAAGAGGCTGAAAGTGTCTAAGTCACACTAAACTCAGCTGAAGTTGTCCAACAGCGTGAAGAAAATTGTTTCTTAATTCTGATTTTGAATGATTTGCAAACAGATTTTGCTTCAAATGCAAATTACAGCATTTAAGAGTTCAAAAACCCTCTGCTTGTAATTAAAAACTTTCACTTCAACCTTTTTTATTTACTGCTGTCCCTACTAAAGCATTTCCTGTGGTGTTTGCACTGAGTCCTGTGTTTACGCTGGTGATGAAGCAGCTGATGAGGCTTCCTTCAATCTGCCATGAAACCCTGTTGCATCAGTGTTGCACAGAACGGTGCAGCAGAGCTGCTGTGTGAGTTAAAACTTCCTGGAGCTCCTTTTGCATAACACGGGTTGTTTCACCTTTTCCTCCCACTTTTATCAAAGCTTAACTGCCGTTTCTGAAATGACACGAGAAAGAAGAACTGAACTGATTTTTCTTTCAGCTTTAAGGTATCGGTTGGCTTTAGCTCAGATTTGTAAAATTTGCAAATCTGTGTCTAAAAGGATCAGCAGATTATTTTTTTACAGGAGCTCAGAATGCAAGCCGCCTCCATATACTGGTCATAAAATTAGAATATCATGGAAAAGTTTATTTATTTCAGTAATTCCATTCAAAAAGTGAAACTTGTGTATTATATTCATTCATTACACAGACTGATATATTTCAAATGTTTATTTATTTTAATGTTGATGATTATAACTGACAACTAATGAAAACCCCAAATTCAGTATCTCAGAAAATTTGAATATTGTGAAAATGTTAAATACTGAAGACACCTGGTGCCACACTCTAATCAGATAATTGACTCAAAATACCTGCAAAGGTCTTTAAATGCTCTCAGTCTAGTTCTGTAGGCTACACAATCATGGGGAAGATTGCTGACTTGACAGTTGTCCAAAAGACGACCAATGACACCTTGCACAAGGAAGGCAAGACACAAAAGGTCATTGTTAAAGAGGATGGCTGTTCACAGAGCTCTGTGTCCAAGTACATTAATCAAGAAGTGAAGGGAAGGAAACAATATGGTAGAAAAAAGGTGGCAATAGGGATAACCGCACCCTGGAGAGGATTGTGAAACAAAACCCATTCCAAAATGTGGGGGAGATTCACAAAGAGTGGACTGTAGCTGGAGTCAGTGCTTCATGGACCACCACGCACAGACATATGCAAGACGTGTTTCAGTTGTTGCATTCCTTGTGTCAAGGCACTCTTAAACAAGAGACTGAGTCAGAAGTGTCTCACCTTGGCTAAAGACAAAAAGGACTGGACTGCTGCTGAGTGGTCCAAAGTTATGTTCTCTGATGATGCCGAGGACGGCCAGAGATGAATCCAGAGTCCTGAAATGATGATAGAATGTCTGAAATGATAGAATGTTTATTCAGCTGGGCTCCTCTGAAAAGTTTGTGGAATTCCTCAGTAGCAGGTTTGGGAGGGGGAGAGAATGTCAGGTTTACAAACTTTTCCAGGCGTGTTGAGATAAGACGGCCTGTCAAGGCCAGTCAGGGAGCCAAATTTCAGATAAACACGATTGATTTGGGAACAGGCAGAACTTTAATGACATCTACCTTCAGTCAGTGTCGGGTCACTCACTTCCGAAATGTCCAAGTTAAATGACCATACCAATGGAACGTGCCTGAGAATAATCCCTGAGATCTGATCCATTCTGCCAAAAGTCTTGGTTCTCTAGACATGAACCAAGTCATCATGTAAGGCAGGCAGCCTGACCAGGTCCAGATTTGCTGCCGACGACTTCTTTGTTTGTTGATAGACCAGGAACCAGCCAAATCCAAAAAGCAGGAACCAGTTATCATAAATCCAATTAAATATGTGCCCTTAAGATCCACAGATGACAGCAGAGATAGACACATCATCAAGTCTTCCAAGTTGATGAGATATTCAGCTGAGTACATGTCATCAGGGCAAATCGACTCGCCTACAGCCTGTCTTCTTTTTGAACAAATGTTATCAGTTGTGTTGAGGGACCAACTGACCAAACTGAAGTCCATAGTTATGATTCGGAAGATTTTGTAGAAGAGAGGCTCTCAGACAGTTTCACAGACAAGACAAAGCAAAAGCAAAGCGGAGACCGAGAGGAGACGTCCGCCCTTGAGAAGAGCAAGTGTTGAATAATAGTGTTGTTAATCTGTTGCTTAAACTTATTCATTCTTAAAACTTTAAACTACACGATTTAGCATT
Source organism: Garcialebias charrua (assembly GCA_038048925.1). Lineage (NCBI taxonomy): Eukaryota > Metazoa > Chordata > Actinopteri > Cyprinodontiformes > Rivulidae > Garcialebias > Garcialebias charrua. Next base: position 18,429 of record JBBPBX010019437.1, on the reverse strand, counting down.
TAGAACTGTTGCCTCTCAGCTAGAAGGTTGCCAGTTCAAATCCCAGCCCAGGACCTTTCTGGGTGGAGTTTGCATGTGCTTTCCATGCATGAATGGGTTTTCTCCCACAGACCAACAACATGTATGTTAGGCTGATTGGTAACTCTAAATTGTCCCTAGGTGTGAGTGAGAGAGTGAATGGTTGTTTGTCTTTGTGTCCCTGTGATGGACTGGAGACCTGTCCAGTGTGTCCCCTGCCTCTCAACCAGTGATAGCTGTGGACGCCAGTGAACCCCGTGACCCGAAAAGGAAGAAGCGGGTAAAGAGGATTGATGGTTGGATGGATTTAGCAATTATTGTTTAAAAAGATCTCTTATGGTCGTGAGATAGAGTGAGTCGCACTTGCCAGTGCTCCGGGTAAAATTTATTTTTTAGTACCACCAAGCCCTCTATATGTATTATTTTTTGCCTATCATCACGCACACAACTTCTATCAAGCATCTCTTTTGAAGATTTTAAATTAAAAATGTCTCAAAAGTCGACAAGATCCAAGAAAGACGCTGAGAAGGATGACGCTGGCCTAACCCTCGAGGCAATTACCTCGCTGCTGGAGGAACACCGCGCGGCGCTGTCAGCTGAGTTTAAACAAACTTTTCACCAGCTGGATATCAAATTGGACCAAACTCGGCTCGCGGTGGAGGAACACGGCCAGCGTGTGTCATCACTGGAACTTGTCACTAACGACCTGAGCCAGCGCATGTCGGAGGTGGAAAACACCTGCTCAACTCTGCAGGAGGAAAACGCCAGACTAAGATCTAAACTGGCGGATTTAGAAAATCGAAGCAGACGGCAGAATATTCGTGTGCTGGGTTTACCGGAATCTATTGAAAGCGGACGTCCCACAGACTTCTTCTCCAACCTGCTGTGCGACATCTTCGGGCGTGACACGCTTCCTTCTCCACCCGAACTGGACCGGGCCCATCGAACCCTCGCTCCGAAACCCGCCTCGGACCAGCGGCCGCGCCCGGTTATCCTGCGAGTGCACCGGGTCCAGGTAAAGGAGCTGCTGATCCGGGAGGCCCGACGCAGAGGCAGGCTTGAATACCAGGGTAAACCGGTGCGGATCGTGGAAGACTACAGCCCAGAAGTCCTCAACCAGCGAGTGGAATATAAGGACGTGATGTCCGCACTGTATTCTTTGGGTCTAAAACCTGCTCTGCTTTTTCCTGCTCGACTTCGCGTGACTTTACCTGATGGAAACAGAAAGTGGCTGGGCTCGGTCGAAGAGGCGCAGAAGTTCAGTGACACCTTTCAAGCTTCACAGCGCAAGTAATATTTAAACTTTTCTTCTAACTGATGAACAATGTACGGAAGCGTATTGCTGACACCAATGCGCTGTTCCCGCACTGGCTTTGTTTCTGTTTACACTAAACTTTTCTTTACATGAGGTGAGGAACAGATGAGCAGGACTCTGCACATACTCTGATTATCTGAGACTTTTTTAGTTGCAGCTTTTTTTGAACTATTAACATTTTTGAAATGAAACATTTTTCCTTTTCTCGTTTACCTGTTGACTATTTTGAGCTGAATCTTGGGTTAGTCCTGGATTGATTGATAATTAATTTGAGATTGGGATTAATTTAACTTTACGTTTGTATATGTGTGCGTGATTACCGGTACATGTGTATACATTTTTTGGCCTTGCATACTTTAAACTAGTTTGTGAGGTGCTTATAAATTTTTTTTATTTTTTTTTTTTTTAGGCATTAGGTATTTAGGCACATAAATAATTGAAGTAGGCCTATCCAGGTATAAAAATGGGTGAAATATATAATGTTTTTAATATATTATTTTGAACTATTAACATTTTTCCTCTTCTTGTTTACCTGTTGACTATCTTGAATTGAATCTTGAATTGGTCTTGGACTGATTGAAGATTTAATTTAGGATTAGGATTAATTTAACCTTGTTTATATGTGTATGCGTGATCACACATCTATGTGTACATTTTTGGCCTTGCATGAGGTGCTTATACATTTTTTTTTCCTCTGATGATACTGGAGCACTAGTTTAAAAGTTAGACAGGAGACTTATTTTTAATTTCTATGGAGCTTGCTGCTTCTGTCTGTTGCAGCTGTCCAGGGTGGGAAAGGGAGGGGGGTGGGGGGTCCATCACTGCCATTAATTTATATTTTCTTTCACTTTGCCAAGAACTGCACAGCCATCAACACATTAGACTGTATTACCTACCTTTCTTATACAAATTATTAGTAATATGAGTGGTCAGTTGGTGTTGTCAAGCTGGAACGTCAAAGGTTTAAACCACCCCGTCAAGAGAAGGAAGGTGCTCTCTCATTTAAAACAGTTAAATACAGGCATTGCTTTCCTGCAGGAGACTCACATTAGAAGTGACGATAGCAAACGATTACTGCAAACATGGCACGGGCAGAGTTTCCATTCCTCATTTCGAGCAAAGGCTCGGGGCGTCTCGATCCTCATCAGTCAAGACATTTCATTTGAACCTTTTCAAGTTAACTCAGATAAATATGGTCGTTTTGTGATTGTTTCCGGTAAATTGTACAACACACCAGTAGTGCTAGTTAACGTTTATGCCCCAAATACGGATGATGTTGGTTTCTTTGAGAAATTATTTTCACTGCTCCCGGACCTAAACACATACTCATTGATACTCAGTGGTGACCTGAATTGCTGGTTGGACCCAGTTTTGGACAGATCCTCTACAAACCCTGCCACAGCCAGCAGGTCGTCCCATACTATTCGTGCCTTTCTATCTAAGTATGGCCTGTGCGATGTATGGCGTTTTTTACACCCAGCTGAGAGAGAATATTCTTTTTTTTCTCATGTTCATCATTCATACTCGAGGATCGATTACTTTTTCATGGACAACAAACTTCTTCCCTCTGTCCGTGGCTGTGACTACCACAGTATTGTCATCTCAGACCATGCACCTGTCACTCTGTCTTTGTCCCTCCCTGACATTCCTATAAGGAGTAGACAGTGGAGATTCAATTCAACGTTACTGTCAAACAATGATTTTGTTACATTTATAGAAAAAGAAATAACCTTCTTTCTATCCATAAACAGAACTCCTGGGATCCCATTGTCAACCGTTTGGGATACCCTTAAGGCCTATCTTAGGGGACAAATCATTTCATATACCGCCCGGCTGAGGCAAAAATCTCAAAAAGAAAGAACTGATTTAGCCCAGCAGATAAAAGAAATTGATCAACAATATGCTCAAAACAAATGCCCTAATCTGTACAAAAAAAAAGTAGAACTCAAAACTAAGTTTGATTTATTGTCTACATACTCAATAGAACAATCACTTTTGAAAAGTAAATCATCATTTTACATACATGGAGAAAAGTCAGGAAAACTACTGGCAAATCAGTTGAAGGGTGCCATGGCTAAACAAATCATCCCTAAGATCCAATTATGCCTCTTTTCCACCGCTCGGCTCGGCTCGGGTTGGATCGGCTCAGGTCGGCTCAGTTCGGGTCGGGTCACATCTATGTTCTGTTTCCACAGCTTTTTTGTACCCCTTCTGTGGGCGGGGTCCAGAATCCTACTCGTCTTACCACATGGTGGCAGTAGTGTTCCTCAAGCTATTTACTACAGTACTAGCCACCACTAGAAGAAGAACACAATAAAGACTTTGTATCACAAATTATCAATTCTATCAAAAACCACATAGCTGATATTTTTCAAAAAAATCTAGTGTGATCACAACATATTCATACACGAAATGTATCCTGTTGGAGTTATTTGAAATAAAATTCAATGTTTTATAGACATAAATGTGTCAACCTACGTCCATTATTTTCTACTTTGTATTACATATTATCAATTCTATCAAAAACCACAAAGCTGATATTTTTCAAAAAAATCTAGTGTGATCACAACATATTCATACACGAAATGTATCCTGTTGGAGTTATTTGAAATAAAATTCAATGTTTTATAGACATAAATGTGTCAACCTACGTCCATTATTTTCTACTTTGTATTACATATTATCAATTCTATCAAAAACCACAAAGCTGATATTTTTCAAAAAAATCTAGTGTGATCACAACATATTCATACACGAAATGTATCCTGTTGGAGTTATTTGAAATAAAATTCGAATTTTTATAATTTATTTTCGTTGTGCAAACACAGGTTTTGGAAAAAGTCAAAGCGAAACTACTTTAAATGCAGCACATTTGACCATACGTGACAATATTAAAGCGTGGTTAAGCTCAGGAGCCCTCGTACTATTAAAGTCAGCTATGAAATATATTTTATATCTGTTCATTGAGCTACATTTAAAGACATAAAGCCGCCCGCGCGCCGCGTGTTACTCGTGGCGAAACTACTTTTTAAAATCGTGCAGTTTTGAGCAGTACGTGATTTTATTAAGGACACGTTCAGCTGAAGACCCATCTTTGCTATAAATTTAAAAAATAACAATTGTTTTTACCGTGTTATTCATGTAAAAGTCCTGCCGTGGTAGCTTCCCTCGCTTCCGTAAAAACAGCTCTCGTCTCCTCCTCCCTCCTTCCGGAGCGGGTGAGCTCGCTTCAGTACACTAGGGGTGGGCGTATCGATTCTAGTATCGATACTATCGATACCAAGATGGTACTTGGTATCGAATCGATACTAGCGCTGTGGAATCGATACTGTCCTTTGCCTGCAACATCTGTACCTGCAGAAAGGATTTTCTCTAAGGCAGGACAGTTAGTGACACAGAGAAGAAGTGCAATTAAAGGGAAAAATGTAAACATGTTACTGTTCCTGAACAAAAACCTTTAAGTCATTTCCAACATGTAAATAGACACATTATTTGCAACACTGACTTGTTGTTGTTGTTTTTTTTTTGTTTTTTTGTTTTTTTTTTTCAAAAAACATCTGTGCAATAGAAGTTGTTTTCTTATCACTGTTTTTGTGATTTTGACAGTGTTATGTTTTTGTAACATTGCTGCTTTTTTGTTATTTTGCACTGGTGACTTTTATTTAAACAACTGTGTGTTGTAAAAGAGGTGATGGGCAAATATTTTGTTACTCACACTGTTCAATTTTTTATACTGCTGCTGCAGCTAGTTGATAGAGCATTTTTATTTGACATTAAAACATCTGTGCAATAGAAGTTGTTTTCTTATCATTGTTTTTGTGTTGTTGGCAGTGTTATAATTTTGTGCGGCTCAACAGCGCCCCCAAGTATCGGAATCGGTATCGAAGTATGCGATTCTAGCACAGTATTTACTTGGTATCGGATCGATTCCAAAATCCTCAGTATCGCCCACCCCTACAGTACACCTCTGAAAGCAGCCCGATAATCTCAGGAAATCTCGCGCGGCTCCGCTCGGAATAGCCGGTGGGAAAGGATGAAAGGGGGTCTCTGCGACGCACATATGACGTAACATCCGACCCGAGCCGACCGGTGGAAAAGGGGCTTTAGAGAACGACACCACAACTCTAGATCATTTACAAATTAACAGAGCATTTAAGGACTTTTATTCCCATTTATATACTTCAGAATCCCATACCAACAAGAATTTATCTTCTCAGTTTTTCGAAAAGACCAACATGCCAAAACTCACACCCAACCTGAAAGATGCACTGGAGATCCCAATATCCCTGACAGAAATTGTGTCAGCTGTATCGGTAATGCAGTCTGGCAAATGTCCGGGTCCTGACGGCTTCCCTGCTGAATTTTTTAAGAAATTTTCTTCATTACTTTCCCCACTCCTACACTCGGTTCTCTTAGAGTCATTTGACCAAGGATCCCTTCCGAAATCTTTTTTAGAGGCCTGCATTACCCTCATTGCAAAGAAAGGAAAAGACCCAACTCACTGTTCCTCTTATCGACCAATCTCCCTTTTAAATACAGACGCCAAAATTTTAGCCAAAGTTCTTGCTCAAAGGTTGGAAAAGATCCTTCCTTTGATCATATCAAAAGACCAGACTGGATTCATTAAAGGCAGGCACTCCTTTTTTAATGTCAGACGCCTTTTTGACATTATTTATTCTCCTTCGGATACTGTTCCTGAGTGTGTTATTTCCCTTGATGCAGAGAAAGCATTTGATCGGGTTGAATGGGACTACTTGTTTAATGTTCTTGACAAATTTGGTTTTGGCCCCAATTTCATTACATGGGTGCAATTAATTTACTCACATCCCACCGCAACCATTCGTACCAACTCTCAGATATCAAAACCCTTCAGTCTACATCGAGGAACTCGCCAGGGATGCCCACTGAGCCCTATGCTCTTTGACCTGGCAATTGAACCTCTTGCCACTGCCTTGCGGTCCTGTGACACAATTTCAGGAATCTGGAGAGGCGATATGGAGCACAAGGTCTCCCTTTATGCTGATGACCTTTTACTTTTCATTTCTCATCCGACTGACACGCTGCCCTCCGTTTTATCATTACTTGAGGAATTTGGAATAAACTCTGGTTACAAATTAAACCTGAGTAAAAGTGTAATTTTCCCTGTCAATACCCTGGCGCAGACTCTTGACTTTGGTAAATGGCCTCTTAAAATTGAGAAGACAAAATTCTCTTACCTGGGTGTTACAGTTACGAGGAGGTATAAAGATTTATATCAAGAAAACTTTGTCTCTCTGTTGAATCAGACAAAGCAGGCATTATCCCGATGGTCACCGCTTTCCATTTCCCTCACAGGCCGTATTAACTCAGTCAAGATGGTCACTTTACCTAAGTTTTTATATCTTTTTCAAAATATTCCTGTTTTTATCCCTGGTTCATTCTTTGTTCAGTTAGATTCCATCATTTCATCATATCTGTGGCAAGGAAAACGTCCACGCTTAAATAAGACACATCTCCAAAAAACTAAGGCCGCAGGCGGTCTTGCCCTTCCAAATTTCCGCTTTTATTATTGGGCAGCAAACTTGCACTGTCTAGCATTCTGGTCATTCTATTACAACAGGCCTGACAGCCCTGACTGGGTAGAGATGGAGTCACAGTGTTCTGGGAAATGGTCCTCCGTGGCTTTCTTGGGATCCTCACTCCCGCTTCCACCACTTACAACTGTTATAAATCCAGTTATAAAACACTCACTAAAAATCTGGGCACAATTTCGTAAATGTTTCAATTTCTCTAGTTTCTCTCTCTATAGCCCTATCATGTCTAACCAACTTTTCAAACCCTCATCTCAGGACTCTGTTTTTAAAGAATGGCAAAGAAGGGGTATAGTACGCTTCAATGACTTGTTTCTCAATAACACTTTAGCTTCATTTCAACAACTATGTGAAAAATTTGGTCTTCCCCAGTCCAATTTTTTCAGGTATCTCCAAATACGGCACTTTATTACTCTTCATTTGTCCAGCCTCTCCATTTCAACCGATAGCAGTATTGTTGACACTATTCTTTCTCTAGACCCAAATAAAAAACAGTCCATTTCATTCATTTACAGTAAACTATTGGATTTGAAGCGTGCTTCCTCAGATAAAATAAAAGCTGCTTGGGAAGAGGATCTCGGCTCCTCTATCTCAGAGGACTCTTGGACCTCCATACTCAAACTGGTGAGCTCCAGTTCTCTCTGTGCTAGACATTGTCTAATACAATTTAAAGTGGTGCACAGAGCTCACATCTCTAAACTGAAATTGTCCTCTATGTATCCTGATGTCAGCCCATACTGTGTGAGATGCAAACATGCTGAAGCCTCTCTCTCCCATATGTTTTGGTTTTGCCCATCTCTGAACAAATATTGGCGGGAAATCTTTCAGACTTTATCACATGTACTAGATACACGCCTGAACCCTGACCCACTGATTGCTCTGTTTGGTCTTGTAGAGGGCATGACACACCTAAATAAAAACCAACAACATGTAATATCGTTCACCTCTCTCCTGGCCAGACGAGCTATTTTGCTTAGGTGGAAAGAACCGTTTCCACCCACTCACGCTCAGTGGTTGGCTGACATCATGTCCTGTTTAAAGCTGGAGAAAATCAGATTCACACTCCAACAGAAAGAGGGTAAATTTGAGAATGTCTGGGGACCTTTCCTGAATCTGTTCCAGTCTCTTTGACAACACAACTCATTCAGGTTAATGCAGTCTCTTGGCTATTTTACCTTTTATTTATTTTTTTCCTTTTCTTTTGGCAGTGATTGGGTAGGGATTATTTTCTACATGTTGTAACTTAGATTGATTGTTGTGTTTTTTTGTTGTTGTTGTTGTTGTTGTTGTTGTTTTTGTTTGTTGTTGTTGTTGTCTGAAGAAAAAAATGAAAAATTCAATAAAAAAGATCTTGAATTTTAAAAGATCTCTTATAATCTTAGCATTCCTTGAATAAATGCTAATCAGCCACCATGAGTGATGGAGCTGCAGCTGTTTTGGTCTCATGTAAGGTCACTAGCTGTCACTCGGAGTGTGTGTCAGCTACGACCACATGAAATCTTACCTCTACTTAAACAGACTTCATTTTAGCCTTGATTTCAGACAACAAACTGGTGAGTCTATAACGGCCTGTCACCTAAAGATGGCTTTCCTGTTAATCTGCTAATCTTGAGGTTTTTTTTAGGGATTTTTAATTTTTAATGAGTTCTTGCCTTGCCCAGGTGTCAAACCAAACACTGCATATCTGATAAGATGGAAACAGTCATAACCAAGAAGTCTTTTTAAAGGGCTGCTGTTAACTTCTTCCTATGTCTAAGGTGTTTCTGATAATCTGAGCTGGAGGCCCGAGCTATTTATAAGTATGACAAGCCTCCCTCTCCTCTCCTTCACAGGCGTGCACACACACACAGTCGCACCGTGTGGTCTGAGGTTTGGTTTCTAGGTGATAGAGCAAAAACATTCAACACACAAACTCACAACCGCCTTCATACTTTTCAGAATCTGTGTAATGAGCAGATGAACAGTGGAGACTGTCGATAATGTGCACGAGTCTTCAGACCTTTGTTTCACAAGCAGATGAGGAAGCAGGTGGTTCTTTAAGGTTTAGTAGTTTTACTTTTCAGTGGAATGAAAAGGATTTAAATCAATGTACCACTTTTGGTTTGTGGTTTTAACCATCTGAATTACTTGTGGGTTAAAATGTTGTTTCAAGTTAAAATGTGGGGGTGTGGTTCTTCGCTTTTTTTTTGTCTGAGACATTCATGCACCATAGTGATGGTTTTCATGTAAAAGCTGTTGTCACTTTGAACGGTTATTAATTAATAACACAAAAGACCTGCAGAGATTTACTGAGCAGATGGCAAACTACCCTTCATGTCTATAAAGGTTCGTGTGTCGGACTCTTTGAAACTCACTCATGGGTTCTGTTAAACGCTGAAGCTCCACAGTGTTTTGGCCTGATAGGAAGTGGTTTCTCATCTTGAAGCAGATACTCTACCAAAGGTGGCATGCATGGTTTATTTTGAGGTTTCTATGACATACTCACAGATTTTCACTAAATGTTTTTTTTAACTCTTTTGTTTTCTCTGCAATTAACACACTGACATATCTTCATTCTAATCATGCATCTTTATCAGATCAGTTTCTTACTTTTACTGAAATGTGTTGAAATAACTAACTGAAAATTAGTTCTTTCAACACACTTTAGTTATAGCAACAACAACAAAAACAATAAAGTATGCATTTTAACACCACAGCTGTGAATTTTCACACATCTTCTCTTCAGATTCAAAATAACCTGACAGACACCACAATGAAGTAGCATGAAAAGTGTCCAACATTTCTTAAGTGTGCTGATTGAAATAATTTGTCAAACAGCATTTTGATGGATTTCATGTAAAATTATCCTCTGAACTGTGTTTTGGTGCATTTGGTTGGGATGTTGATGTTTAAGTAAGTAAATTTTATTTCTATTGCAATTTTCACAGACACAGCTTCACAAAATGGTTAACAGTAAACAAAATATTTTAAACAATAAAAAAAATTGTTAAAAGCCTACCTAGAAAAAAATGCCTTTAGATGTTTCTTAAGAGTCACTGGAGTCTGAATAGCAAAGGGACTGTGGGACAGCATTCCAAAGCTTTGCGGCCATCAACTGAAATGATTGGTAGCCTCCTCGGTAAGGTCTGTTCAGGGGTACTGGAGAAGTGAGTCAGATCTTTGGTCAAACCTCAGATCCAGGACGAACAATGTGGTTCTGTCCTGGACGTAGAACACTAGAACAACTCTTTACCCTCACTAGGGTCCTTGAGGTGTCATGGGAGTTTGCCCATCCAGTCTACATGTGTTTTGTGGACTTGGAGAAGGCTTTCAACAATGTTTCTCGAGGTACACTGTGGGGAGGTGCTCTGTGAGTATGGGATTGGGGGTCCGTTGCTATGTGCTGTTACGTGCTGTTCAGTCCCTATACAAGCAGTGCGAGAGTTTGTTTTGCATTGCCGGTAATAAGTCAGACCCCTTCAGGGTGATGGACTCAGCCATGCTGCTCGTTGTCACCGATTCTGTTCGTAACTTTTGTGGACAGAATTTCTAGGCACAGCCAAGGTGGTGAGGGGATCCGTTTTGGATCGCGTCTCTGCTTTTTGCAGATGATGTGGTCCTGTTGGCTTCATCAAGTCATGATCTACAGCTTTCACTGAAGCGGTTTGCAACCGAGTGTGATGCAGCCGGGATGAGGATCAGTTCCTCCAAATCCGATTCCATGGTCTTGAGCTGGAAAAGTGTAGAGTGCTTTCTCCGAGTCGGGGAGATGGCCCTGCCCTAAGTAGAGGAGTTTAAGTATCTCTGGGTCTTGTTCACGAATGCGGGAAAATGAAGCGAAAGATCGATATGTAGATAAGTGCAACGTCTGCAGTGAAGCAACTGGTCTGTCGTGGTGAAGAGAGAGATGAGTCAAAAGGTGAAGCTCTCGATTTACCAGTCGATCTACGTTCCCACCCTCATCTATGGTCATGAGCTTTGGGTTGTGACCGAAAGAACGAGATCACGGATACAAGCGGCCAAAATAAGTTTTCTCTGCACGGTGTCTGGGCTCTCCTTTAGAGATAGGGTGAGAAGCTCAGTCATCCAGGAGGGACTCCGAGTAGAGTCACTGTTTTTTTACGTTGAGAGGAGCTAGTTGAGGTAGGTGGCTTGAACATCTGGTTAGGATGCCTCCTGGATGCCTACCTGGTGAGGTCTTCTGGACACGTCCCACCAGGAGGAGACCCAGAGGAAGACTCAGGACACGCTGGAGGGACTATGTTTCTCAGTTGGCCTGGGAACGCCTTGGGATTCCCCCGGACGTGCTGGCCCAAGTGGCTGGGGAGAGGGAAGTCTGAGCCTCCCAACTTAAGGCCGGCGGCCGTGGTGTAGTGGTAATGGCAGTCGTCTCCCGATCGGAAAGTTGGCGGTTCGACTCCCGGGACCCGCACCATGTGTCGTTGTGTCCTTGGGCAAGACACTTAACCCTGAGTTGCTCCCGGTAGGACTGGAAAGCACCTTGCATGGTAGTCTGCCGCCACCGGTTTATGAATGTGTGTAGCATTCAATATATGTGTAGCACTTTGAGATTTTCAGTAATGAAAAGTGCGTTATAAATTGAATTAATTATTATTATTAATTGTTATACTTGGCCCGTCGGCCCGTCGGCTGTCTTTTACCCCCCGTTGAGTGAGCAAACATTGCGCAACTTTTGGCCGCACACCCGCTGTGATCCCCCGGTGCATAGGCGTCGTGTACATAGCCCCCAAACAGAACTCTCGAAGCCGACAATGCGGCTCGCAGCGTGTGATTGGTTCAAAGTTTGTGGGCGTTTTTTGTTTGGATGTCCATATATGGTCTATGACACCGCAGCACGTGACACCGCAGCACGTGACCCCGCAGCACGTGACCCCGCCACTGTTTTAGATACCGGTAGTTCTTACAGTAATATGTTTCATAAAATTACAAAATAAAGTGCAAATATAACATCAGTACTGACATTAATTATATTGCATCTTACCTCCATATGGGCGTACAGAGCATACAGTAGCCTTCCCCAGCTTATAACTGGCAGCGATGGCAGTGAATGAGCACCCAGAAGCCAGGACCCGCAGCGTGACTCACAGCCAGTCTCTCCGGGGCAGAGACCGGTGCGCTGTGCGTCGGTGCGTGCTGCAGGTGAGGGGAGATCCGGTGGGCAAGTTCATCAAAACGAGCAGCGGACATTCGAAAATATGAAAAGTGTGTCTCGTCATCCATCTCCCGCATCTGCTGAACCAACAAGCTAAACTCGCCTTGTGTAGATCTGGTCCTGTTCAGCGGGCGAACGTGCCAACGCCGTTCGCGTCGTATTTCCATGTTCGCGGTCAATAACATTAATATAAGGTCATTTTCTTCATCCTCGTCCTCCGACTCGTCATCCAACCTGAGAAGCATCTCTTTTGCCGCCTGCGAATACATTTTCTTCGTAGTGAACTGTTGAAATTAATTCCTCTTTCCGGCAACAGCCAACGTGCGTGTGACGTATGCAGTGTGAGTGCGCGTGACGTATGCAGTGGGAGGGAAGAGGGAGGGATTATCCCCACGTCTTAAAGAGGTATAAACACTCAATGCGGTCGGTGAAACACGTCAGCTCTGGGTTCACTCAACGGGAGGTAAAAGACATGTCGACGCTAGTATAAACCCAGCTTTAAGCTGCTATCCCCGTGATCCGGGCCCGGATAAGCGGAAGAAAATTGATGGATGGATGATATGGTCATCACAATGTTAAACAATTATATCACACAAGTTTTTCTAATTTCATGCTGCCCTAGGAGCATGTTTCTGTGATCGTTTGTGACACTTGATGATGCACCAGCTGAATAGAAGGAAGTCTTAACTATCTGTGTTTTTGTTGCTGTGTTTTGGAGTAGCTAAACCTCAAAAACAACCCATTCTTGATCTTGCTTATTTATGCCTAAAAACAAGATAAGCCTACTGGGACGTTCATTTCTGAGCTCCGTCTAACCACAGGAATCAAAAATCCTATCTGTATTTTGGGGTGTTGGTTGCCCAGTTGCCTCATCTCTTCAACACCCCACCCACCCCTTGCTGTGTATTGTGCACACATCTGCCTCAGTGCTGCAGTTGTGAACTCCTCGGTGCACCCAGTGAAAGTGGGAGTATGATGGGAGTTTTGAAATAAAGCGTTTGTCTCCGGTGTGTGCAGATGTTTTCACTGAGGAAGGTAAACATCATATTAACTGTTGGAGGTGACAGTCAGCCTCATCCCCAGGGCCTCGGGAGGAAATCAAGCACAAATGGCACTGTTTTGTTTTCCCCCAACATCTGTCACGTTGGTTACCCGCCATCCTTTGTAGCAAGAGTAGTTTTCTACAGTTTGTGTAGTACTTCACATCTATTATGACAAGATAAACGTTTGGCGCTTCTGTCGAGTCTTCAGATTTAACAATGCACTGCCCAAAGCCGAAGCTAAACAATAATGTTTTTGACCATGTGTTTCTTTTTGTCTAATATCAAAGTTTCTCAAACAACTGGACAAACATTAATGAAATGTCTAAAAAAGTTAAGTCTGGTCCTCTGGACATTCAAAAAACAAAACAAATTTTTTTTTGTAGAAACGTTTCATCTTTCCTTCAAAAGACTTCTTCAGTCCGAGGTGCTGTATTCAGCTCAGTCTTATAAATAGCACCTTCTCATAGTGGATCAACCATTTTGCTGATCACAGCCAAAACCAGCTGATCACATGATCAAGGAGGACCATCAGCCTAACAATGGATCATTAGCACCCTGATGGTTGTTTACTATTCACAGAGGGCTGAGTGATACTCGCCATAGTTGCCAAGTCCGCGTATTTCAAGCAGCATTGGGCGTGTTTTTTCCTGGAGTCGCTTATAAATTTGGTGAGTCGCTTATGGCGGTTTTTTGGGCTTGCCGTAGGCGTTGCATCGCTTATTTGGGCTTGTTGTAACGCGAGTAGTGAGGTGTGTCATATGTGGTGTTTCATGCTAATGTGCTGCTTATCTGTATAATATGTTACATGTAAAATGTACTCCTGAAGCTATTTTAAAGGTATTGTGACATCATTTTTGAACTTTGCATATAGTGACACAACATGTATATCTTGTATCATTCAACTATGTTCATTTTTAGCAAACAAAATGATAAATTAATGAAAATTACTTTCAAAGTGAGTTTAAAATTAAAAACCGTGTTTCTTCATGGGACATCCGACTACACGTGAATGCAACATTGTTCTTTATTCTTTGTCTAGCCAAGACGACGCTAATCAGAATCAGAATCGGTTTATTATTGCCATTGTCAAATAATAAAATTCACTGACTAGGAACTTGCCTTGGCATAGAGGTGCAATAAAAAGACGTAAAAATAGAATAAAAGAATAAAAGAACCCCACTTAGAGCTCATTAATATGAGCTCTAAGTGGGGTAAATGTGGAAAAATATATAATAAAGATTGGGAGAAAGAGCGTGCTCTTCAAGACTGGATCACAACCAACTGTCAATTTTATTTTTTAATTTGTACACATGACAAACCATCTGTATAAAAATGCAATTTTTATTTTTATTTTTTAGACTGAATATGTTCTTCAATGTATAATTTTGCTGGTTATATGTAATGCCATAATAAATATGTTTATACTGTTTAAAAACTGCCTTTTTTTACACAATGGGATGGGTTGCCAGTTGGGCTTGTTTTGGGCTTTTCTTAAAAGAGCAAGTCACTTGTTTGGGCTTGTTTTCAAGGAGCTGACCGCTTGTTTCGGTCTGGAGATCTGGCAACCCTGATACTAGTAATAACAGCATTGTAAGAGGAGGACAGTTGAACCCGGAGGCCTCCACCTCTGTTCAATGATGGACGGTTTCTTTTCACAAAGAGGAGGAGGAAAGATGAAACGTTTCTACAATTTTTTTGTTTTGTTTTGTTTTTTGAATGTCCAGAGGACCAGACTTAACTTTTTTAGATTTTTCTAACTGGATCATTGAGCATGCATCAGGATGTTAATGAAACTTGTAGAATATAGTCAATGGGCATACACCTACAACTGATTTGTGGTTGTAGCTGAGAATCATTCACAACACATACTCTGAGCATGGCATTGTGCTGATTAGGTGTTCAAGGTTTGACCAAAACATTTTCAACTCCATCGTTTCTCAACACAAGTTGATCTCTGAACTCTGACATGAAAGGTAGAGAGCAGTGTGCATTCCATCAAGGGCCTTTTTCAACTGTGTTTCTGCAGATGGTTTAAATGATACTGGACGTCTCTTCTTCACCAGTTTTTGTCCCCACATGCGGAGCTAAGACGTAGAATTGGAAATACATTCTGTGCATGTTGTGAGCGTGATACTGTAACTTGAAAAACAAGCAAGATTATCAACTTCCATGTTGTGTGGCTGCACCTAGGTTTAAGAAAGGTCACCATCGAAAATTGACATGCTGCTTCAAAAACTAAGATGGCTGCCACACACACACACACACATATATATCTATATATATATATATATATATA
>JBBPBX010019436.1:20169-30878 GCA_038048925.1 Garcialebias charrua | reverse complement strand
TTTAGTGGAGGGATACGCCAAATGAGCCCAGGATTCTGGGACTAAGTCACTGAATAGAGCAGACTGTAGCGTCTCCATACTGGGGGAAATGGTGAGTTCTCCCTATAGAAAAGAAAGAAAACCCTGTTACTACTCCAAGACGTTTTTATGTACAAAGCTACAAATATACCGTTATTGCACAGTCAAGGTAAACTGTACCTTTAAGCCAAGGTGCAGCTCATAGAGGGACCTTTTTATTTCTGCTAAAAGAACATTCATGCGTTCACACTCCTGAAAGCACACTAATGTGTAGGGGCTACGGTCCGTTGTCTTTGTCATCATCTCTGCTACATTGTATTCTTCTGGAAGCATCTCCAGAATGTCTTCAATTGTAGACACAACCTGTGAAATACAACAAACCTGCTCAGGTATCAGGTATATAAATATTTACTGTATATTCTCAGCAGCTTCTTTTTTTATTCTCTTCACCTTCTCCTCTGTGCTTTGAGCCACATCGTCTTCCCTCGCCAAGTCCTGTGGCTGCAGCTCCAGCAGAGTCCTAAAGAGGTTTTCTGAGGTGACCGTGAGACACTCGAGCTCGGCGTTCGGATGGAGGCCGTACAAACATGGGTTCTCAGAGGGGAGATGTTCATCGATGTAAGCTTGATAGCCGTTGTAGTCTGAGAATGGAGGAGCAAGGAACCCCGGACACAGAAAGAGCTCAGCTTCAAACTAAAAATAGAACAAAAACAGATGATGGTCAAATTATGAGTGAAAAGAAACCTTATCAAAATACACTGATGCCTGTTTCACTGGATTTATGACACATGTTCGTTTTCAAAAGAAATTGACTTGTGAATGATTCTCTTGATAAGAAGACACAAAAGCTTGTTATGTAGTCACGCAGCAGAGACAAACTCTGCACTGTGAAGTGAGATAACAGAGAATGAAAAACCATCAAAAGTGCAGTTTAGTTTTACATCCCAAGAGG
Source organism: Garcialebias charrua (assembly GCA_038048925.1). Lineage (NCBI taxonomy): Eukaryota > Metazoa > Chordata > Actinopteri > Cyprinodontiformes > Rivulidae > Garcialebias > Garcialebias charrua. The sequence continues at coordinate 29,908 of JBBPBX010019436.1, read as the reverse complement.
GCACCATTCACCTTACAACACAAAGAAAGCCAAATCACACAGAGAGAAAACCCAAGTCACTTAAATAAATCATTTAGTTATTTACAAACTAACCATTTGTGCTGTCAAATACAATGAAATTCCCTTAAAAGTGCAACATTTTTGTTCAAACACAAAATAACTTATTTTGGACAAGGCACCGTCACCGCGCCCTTACCATCTTTGGATGCATGAATTGTTGCAGATAGGTCTTGGACAGTCGTCTATCCCAGTCATCAGTAATGTGTCCTCCATACATGATCTCTCCAAATAGATAGCACAGGTCCTCCCAAGGAACCTGCGAGGACTTTGGTAGAATGTGTAGACTTTAATCACATTGTAAAGCCAATAATAAACAAGGGATACCAAAACATTTATTGACTAAAAGGTTGTTTTATCACTCTTTTTCTTGTCTCCGCTTCTTTGAAACTCTGGGTACGTGTTCACCAAGTTCCCCACCCCAACAGTAGAAACAGTAGATAAATATAACACAATTATCTCTCTTTACACAAACTGATCTAGTGTATGACAGAAAAGTCTTTCCCACAGCGGAAGATTATGATCTGTGAGCGTGAAGGAGGAAGAAAAGAACCTGTGATTCATAACAAATTACAAAAGCTGTGGGTTCACTATCATTTGTACCTGTATTGTTTTGCAAATTGCTTCCTTCATCAGCTCTAATTGCAGTGATCACTTATGTAGCGTTGTGAACTGTCACATTACTGCATGTAATTACATTTAGGATAACGCTTCATTGCCCTCCTAATGAATTCTCTGTATACGCACATACAGGTTACTGTTTGGTTAACGTAATGAAGGACATTCGTTTTTGGAGGGCAGGATACCTGGGAGATGTAATTGGTTATGACCGGAGTAATGGGAGCTCCAAAAGAAACACATTAGGAGAAGTGAGAGGTGCGTCTCTGAAAGAATGGATTTTTTTTTTTTTTTTTTTTGTCTTTGCGAAATAAAGCTAAATTATAGGCTGTGCTAATAGTTGTAAGTAAGTTGGGGAAGAAAAAGATGGTAATGAACATTTTTCATAAATAGCGTCGCAACAAAAGATTTTCAAACAATAATTGGAGACAGCGCACAATCATTCAGCGTTACCGTTTGGCGTTGATGTCAATGAAAATACCATTATTATTCTAAATTTGATTAGCGTTAAAGGTTGTGGTGAAACAAATTCAAAGTTTTGTTAAAATAAAACATAAAAAGGGAATTCATGACGTCATTAAAGAATACTTTGGTGTTAGCCTCCAGGTGGTTGTACAAGACGTTGGCTGAGATGGTGAGGTCTCCTGTGTTGAAGGGGTAGTAGTGGTTCCACCCTTGTGGACCAAACTTACGGCGCTCGGTTACACAGGCATGGAAGAAACACAGAGAGAACAACATGGAGTTGAACTCTTGTTCCCTGGAGCACATATCCAGAGTATCCTGATAAACAGGAAGAAAATACACATTTTAGTAAAAGCACACTGAAAATGAAAAGTTTGACGATTTCTGCAAACCTGACTGAAGTTGTTGAGTGCCGCATGCAAGCTGTGATTCATGCCAGATGGAGGCTCATTTGTGATTTTGATGGCATTTTCTAGCAAACCTCTAGGGATTACATGCTGCTCAGGGCTCAGTATTGGCTCTCCAGTTATGAAAACCCTGTATCTTGGATGACTGTCCACTGCTGCCGTTTCCAGAAAGGCATCTAGTGAAGGCAGCCAGCGAGCCACGAGGTGTACATTCTGAAAACAAACACGTCATGGAGCTTACAGTTTCATGTCAGGTATGGTAGAAACTGTTCTCATAAGTTAATTCTGTCTTAACCCCCACATTAGACACGTTACCAGAACTGCCTTCTTGTGTTATATCACTAAAAGTAGACACATCTTAAAATGGATGCAGATAAATTGGTTCATTTGTCACATCTAGACTGGACTATTGCAACGATTTATCTGGGTACTTCTTTTAAAAAGTTTTCAGTTGAGCCATAATGCTGCTGCCAGAGTCTTAACTTGAGTTAGTGGGAAAGATCATAACTCTCCAGTTTTATTAAAAAAAAGAAAAAAAAAAGAAAAAAGGTTTGTAGGCTCAATCATCCAGGTAGATAACACAAAAAAGGTTAATAAAGAAACTAGTCCAGATGAAATGATTTAACCTTTTTTGTGTTGTCTCCCGTTTTATCTTCTCTCCATTGGCTCCCTGTCAAATCCAGAATTGAATTCAAAATCTTACTTCTAACCTACAAAGCTCTCAACAACCTAGCTCCATCGTATATTTGGGATCTTATTGTTCCATATTTTCCTAACAGAGCACTTCACTCGCAGACTGCAGGCTTGTGGTTCTTAGAGTTTCCAAAAGCAAAATGGGAGGCATCTCTTTCAGTTTTCAGGCTCCTCTCTTGTGGAAACAACTTCCAGTTTCTGTCCGTGAGTCTGACACATTGTCCAGTTTTAAGACTTTCCTTTTTGATAAATCCTATAGTTAGGGTTGGATTGTTAAGCTGTCATAGACTAGACTACTAGATGACTAACTGACCTCATTTCCTTAAATTAATTAGTAAAACTGAATAGTTTTTATATAATGTTATATCTGTCTCGACCTGCCATTGTGTATCTGTTACTCCTTCCTGTTCCTCTCAAATCCAGCCGGGCAAAGCAGATGGCCACTTGTCCTGAGCCTGGTTCTGCTGGAAATAGCAGAGACTTGACTTGACTCATGAGGGAGTTTTTCCTTTCTGCTGTTGCCTTCATGCTTGCTCAGGATGAGAGTTCTGCGATGAAGTTAAACTCAAAGCAGTCTGCTCCTAAGATAAATTATGTTATTAACCTGTTTTTCATGTATATGAATGTTTTTGTTCAGTTCCCTGAGATGACTTCTGTTGTGACTTGGTGCTATATAATAAATTGAATTGAACTGAATTGAAATTATTTACACATTTGTGTTTACATGAAGAAGAATCGTTCAAAAACTGCTTCTCTCTGCTCTGAAATAGTACGAAAACCCTCACTGATTCACTTATCTGTGCACTTCTCCCTAAAGGGGCCATTTATGGAGCTGATCTAGCCAATTAAAGCTTTTATTGAACCAAATTGAGTTTATTCCCCTTGCTCACAGGAGGAGATAATATCATTATGTGTACTGGGAAGCTCCAAGCACAGCCTGAAGTCATTACAGTATAGGACTTAGTGAGGAGAAAAAAAATCTCACCTGCAAAATGACCCAGTGTCCCTGCTTAGAAGCAATTGTAAGAACCCTCTCAGCTACTTCCTCTTGACCCTGTCCCAGAGACACGTTGTGTAAAGTCCCTTGATCAATGGAAAACCCCAGCTTAAAACCTGCATGCAAATAGTATTTTGAGTTTTAAACCACAATAAATAATACAAGATATGCAAGCAACGAAGAACAAGCGTAGTACCAAGTTTCTCAACTTCTTGGAGAGGATGCACTCCAGGTGACAGGATGAAGAACATGGGGGTTGAGGGACCACTGTCCTCATACAGCTTGTCAAACTCCAACCTGTCAGTCTGCACATATTTGGTTCCCAGGCTTTCTTCCACAAACTTTCTACAAAGAAAAAATAATAAAAAAGGTCAACAATGAATAGTTGTTAAAAAAAAGAAAATAAATTCACTTTAGTTATTTTTCTTACTTTAGTGCATAAGTCATTCTGTCAGGTCGAAGTGTTCTCAGGATTATGAGCTTCTGCAGAGAACTCTTGTTTTTCCAGTCCTGGGGAAGCCTTTCATTTTCAGGACAGCTGGACTCAACAATCTTCCTCCAGCGCTTCGGTGAGCTCTCCACATCTTTGTCAAGTCCACTGAAGTCTTCGACAGCAGAAATTGTCTACGCCAAAGTAAAAGGCGTTATTATTACCTTACTTTGCAGTGAAATGGGATGCTAAGATAAAAATGTCGCCTATTCAGGGATTTCGGGTGTTGCTTTATACCTTAATGGCGCCCCACGCATGTGGAGAGAGAAAAGGCACAGCGCTAACTTTCAACGCTTCCACTGGGAAGTGCAGAAGGTAAAAAAACTCCTGGGGATCAATCAGGCCCTGATTGAGCAGAATCTATAGAGAAGGATCAAGAGTATAGTGTGATCTATGTTATTGAGCTATTTTTTTTTATGTTGAACCGGAGACATAAAAAAAAATCTATAACTGGGTTCGTTGATATGGTCTGAATAAGTGGCAGTGAATGTTAAAAAGCCACATGAAGGACAGTCTTCAAAGTTACAAAATTCTTACGAAGACAACAGTTGGCCCAGTGACAGATAATTGCATTACGCCATAAGAACCAACCCTCCTGTCAGAACCAACTGTCTGAACAGCAGCCACGGAGCAGAATGTGAGAGGTAATCAATAGCAGCGTATGGTATTGCTGACTGCTTTTAATTGAAGTTAATGTGGGGGCAGAAAAGTACTTTGATTGATGAGAATGACAGCAGGCTCCACCTTCGAGGCGGACCTCAGTCCCTCACCTGGAAGGCCGTGTGTGACAAGAAGGTTAACTTGTCTCTCTCAAACAGGCCCTGGGTGGTGTACAAGAATACAGAAAAGGTGATGGCCTCAATGAGGGTTTGCACTCTGGTCCTCACATCCTCGTCCCGTTCTGCATGATCCATTGCTTTGTTAAACACCGAGTTAAAGGCCTGGAGTACAGCCCCAAAAAAGTACATCAGTAAGGTCTAGCACTTCAAATTACACTGAATTCACAACTAAAAAATAATTCAAAATGTGCATTTTATTTTACTTAATACATTTAATCATTAGTCTAGAGCAGGGGTCTGCAACCTTTACAATCAAAAGAGCCATTTTACGCCTTTGTTCACTGAATTAAAAGTGTTCAGAGCCACAGTATGCTACAACTGTGGTTATCAACTGGTGGCCCATGGGCCACTTTAGGTTTGTTGGAAGGGACTTTTGTGGCCACTAGGGGTGACATTATAAAATAAAATAACTAATAATTTCTACTTTTACAATTTAAGACAAATGAAAAAAAAAAGGTTTATTTTAAAGAGTTTGTTAATTAATAAAAACTATGAACTATAACTTGTTTTTTTTATTGTGGAAAAATGAATTAAGTATAGAAATAAAGAATAAAGTTAAAGTTTTACTCCTTGTACTTGCTCCAATATCCACATATTTGCAAATGAAATGACATAAAAACCGCTGAAACTAGTCGTTTTTTTGTATAACAACCAATTCAGTTTTGGTCAAAGCTTGAAAGAGCCGCTGCAGAGGGACCAAAGAGCCACATGTGGCTCCAGAGCCGCAGGTTGCAGACCCCTGGTCTGGAGCATTTTAACAGAGAAAGCAACAAGTTTAAGGCGAGAATCTAACAGAAATTGTAGTAATACATAAAATGTTGTGTGTGAGAACAGCAGGAATGCAAGTTTTACCTTGAGTGAATACTGGTACATGGGGTTAATCCTGCTGAGGTCATTGATGATGAAAAAAAGGAGCGATGCTCTCTCAGCTGCTGGGCGGTATAGTTCCCGAGCCTCGTTGATCTTTGTCTCGTTCTCTCTGGCCTCCACCACCTGTGCGTTCCAGTTGCACAAAATGAGCTATTAGTCCCTCAGTCATGCTCCAAAACCCTTCCATTGCACAAATTACTAACTACCGGTACATGTCATTTACAGCTAATGCAATAAAAACGAGGCACTTGCAGCTGTATGACATTCAATACCACCTGAGCAAATTTAAAAAATAAAATAATTAACTTACCTTGCACTGTATGTGAGCGGCCATGTTCTTGGTATTTTCAAGTTGCTCCACTAGAGAATTATCACTTAGAAAATTACCGCAGGCTTCAGAAAGATGACTCAGCAGGTCATCTTCAAAGCTCTTCAGCTCAATCTTGAAGTGATTCTGCTGTATGGTCAGCTGCATCTTTGTTAAGAAAAAAAAATCACATTCTAGATTTCCCATTTGGTATAATGACAAAAAACTTTGATGCAGGCAAAATGTACCTTCAGAGCCTCCAGGTCAGGCCTCTCTTTGAACACTACTTGTCCTAGAAGTTGTTCCTCCAGGCCCATATGAGTCACAGTGAAGTTAATGAGGGTGGTCTGGGCCTGGAGCTCTGGAGGGAAATGTGGATTGGCCAGCTTTGTGTGAAGAATGAGCTTAAAGCTACTTTTATATTCACACTCCTTGCCCCCAATAAGAATATATCTACATAACAGGAAGTATATAAAAAAAAAAACATAATTTTAGAGGCTGTAAGAGGCATACTGAAAATAAATACAATATTAACACAGTAGTCCCTCATTTGTCGCAGGTGTTTGGGACCACGCCCACCCGCGATAATTGAAAAACCGTGAAATATGGATACAGTAGTTCAAGTTCAGTTCAAGTTCAGTAAACTTTGCCATGACATGTGCCAGGCTGCAATCACACTCATCACCTGTTACTCCCTCTATAAACAATGTAAATTTAAATACAGTACTGTAATATTTTAAATAAACAATCCATGTAGCATGGATTTCTTTAAAATATTCGAGTATTTAAATTTAAATTGTAGAGAAGAGAAGTGCGGCAGGATGTCAAAGGTATGTCACACAGCTTCACGCAGCTCTGCAGCAGAAACATACTTTATCACTTACACTGCAACAACTGAACATAGAAGTTCTAAAATAATTAAAAACAACTTTTAACACTTATATTTTCAGATTATGATGATTTTTATGATGTGACATGCTTTGAATTTTAAGTTGGAAGACAAAAGTCGATCGGCGCATCTGGACAGCAAAGGGTTAACCTTTCCCAAAGCCGCAGCAGAAGAAATGTGTGAGTGGCAGAGAAGGAGATCAGCTGATCAGCTGCAGGAGGGAGCTTCCCCCTGCACTTGGGGGCTGCACACACGGTGCAAAATCATTTAAAATAATTTATTTTAAATAAACAACCCATGGCTCAGCCATTTGTCATGTCCAAACTTACTTTGGAAATCTGAGCCATGGCGAACCTGCAATAAACGAACAGCGAAGTAGCGAGGGGGTTCAACTTTTGTGGACTCGCTCCATTGCGGTTTGTGGACGTCCCAAATATTAAACACATTTTTGTTTTGTTTTACCCACAACTGTAGACTGCACATTCTACTGTACAAAAAATAATAATTCAGACAGGCGCCACCATTTTGTAGTTTTATTTCATTCAGCCTGCACTGAACAGTACTGTAATCGCCACTCATAAGGACTACATTGCCCTATTCAGTGCTGTAGTGCCGTGGGCTGCTGCAAAGCAAGTATGTTCTTGTTTTTAGTATTTCACCCTGTTTTACAGCAACCTGATTTACTACTCTTATTTTAACTGCATTTTTAGTGTAGTTTATTGTTGTCATTGTCAACTGTTATTGCTGTCTGTACTTTATATGATCTGTCTGGAACAGGTCCCTCTTGCAAATGAGTCCCTGTGGCTCAGTGAGGCTAACCTCTATACATAAAGGTTGAATGAGTGAATGTTTTCTGCCAAACAGTATTTTTGCAAAGTGAAGTCATAACTGCTGAACCGACCTTTCAAACGTAAAATGTAATTCGTGTCACATGGAAAAGTTTTTTTTTTTTTTTTAAGAAAATGCAACTTTACAAATGTAAGATTCACCAGAAAGTGTAAATCAAGTCAGGACATGTCTCTTTAAGAAATGGAGCAATGCACTTAGTAACCCGGGTGCTGATTGGATCAGTTACGTTTTGGTAGTTAGCGCCTGTTTACCTTAGCGCTTTTTCAATTAAACTTCAAGTGTTACTGTTACTGTTATAAACTGTTACTGTGTTCAAGTGTTACTACTGCATTATGATTTCTAAACGTTATGTGAGCAAAACTTTCTGGTGACGAACCGAAATGCCACTGGAAAATGCTGATGATTAAAGAGAAAGTGGAACTTCTGGACAGACTTTAGGTCGTACCTACGTGGATGTTTGCTGCCTTTACGGCACAATTTTAAAGATGGAAGCTGCATTGTTCATGTGGATTGAAGATTGCAGAAAATAAACATCACTTTGCATACCAACACCATCTTTATGATTGTCTTGCAACAGGAGGAGGAAGCAGCATTTAGTGCAGGTAAGGGATGGTTCGACAAATTTCAAAAACAATTTGGAAAAAAAATGGTTTCTCTGCACGGAAAGGCTGCGTCTGCTGACAGAAGGAGTGGAGGAGTTTGTTAACACAACGTTCACTGAGAGGGCCTACAGGTCTGAACAAGTTTTTAACGTGGACGAAACGGGCCTGTTCTGGAAAAGGATGCCATCTCGCACTTTTGTTATGAAGGACGAAGCCAAAGCACCTGGTTTAATTTCATTTTCAGCACCTCCATTGTCACTGGACAGCTAATTCTTCATCTCCATCTCTTTATCTTCATATTCTCTGGTGAGTACCCATTTAGCATTAATATTTTTTTTAACGGTTTAAGAGTTTAGAAAATTGTTAGAAACATTGCAAGAGTGTGGGAAGCATTTAAAACACCTTTATACCTGTATACAAATACTAAAATAAACTACTACTTACTACTACTACAACTACTACTACAACTACTACTACTACTACTACTACTACTACTACTACTACTACTACTACTACTACTACTACTACTACTACTACTACTACTACTACTACTACTACTACTACTACTACTACTACTACTACTACTACTACAACAGTACTCAAATAAACTACTACGTACTTACTACAGTACTACTGCTACTACTTGTGTACATAAATGCCATCTCATGTACCACATGAGATGGTAATGACAATAAAGTTTACTTGAACTTGAATTTGTACTACTATCCCTACTTTGCGGTTTTTCACTTATCGCTCGGGAGGTGCATGGTCCCCAACATCTGCAATAAACGAGGGACTACTGTACATCTTTTTCCACTGGCTGTACAATATGAAAGACAAAATGCTGCATTCGGGCCCCAAAAATCCGACCTGACCCAGCCCCAGCCTATAGCCATCATTGGGAACCCTACCCAACCCGACGAATTAACAGTAATTACAGGTCTGAACCCGAAAAAAAACCCTGACATTTTAAATGAAGCTTTGACTGCGTATATTAATGGTCGGCAAACAAGCGCAGCTGAGTAAAGGGGCAGAAGATCGGAGCTGATGGGGTGTTTGTCCTTTCATGGCCGTCAAAGCTCCCCTGCTTCTACCTGCATTCTGCATTATTCAGACATGGACCCTGCTCTGACATGTTAGATATTTTGTGATCTCACCTGTTGGGGTCATTGGCCGTGCGCGTCCGCTGAGTGCAGCGGCTGAATGAACGTCCATTTGGGCTGATGGATCACTGGCAGTAGTCCATCGGAAGCTTAATTGAACTTTTTACCTCTTTCAAGGACGGTAAGCACGCAGTCAAATGGCCATGTGCAGTTGGTGATTGTATGGCAAGCCATGTTGCCATATAATTGTATCGTCAGCCATGTGCACTCGCTGACACAATCAAAAGCCAGACACCGACCCAACTCGCACATTAAGCACATTATTATGCCCAGCCCTAATTCAGGTCGGCTGGGGAAGGGCTCTGGGTTTGGGTTAGAAATAACAGCTGTACTCTACATAACTTTAGATTATTGGCCTAGTAAAACATCACTTCTTCCTAAGTCTTTTACACAATGCACTGCAGACTGATTCGTAAACACTACAGGTAGTCCTAGACTTACGACGGTCTCGAGTTACAACGTTTCATGGTTACGACACGCACCTCCATTAAAAAAC
>JBBPBX010019436.1:0-11828 GCA_038048925.1 Garcialebias charrua | reverse complement strand
AGTTTCTGTAAAGACGATGTCAGACCTCGTAGTATCTGACAATATTAATGGTCCAGGCACAAAGTCCAGCTGCAGCTGTGGATTTAGTCCAGACTAATTCTGGATGAAAGTCGGCTTTTCTTAGATACTGTTGTTTCACCACAGTCAGACAAGATTCAGGGATGTGCTCTTTGTCATACGACACCAGGGCCTGCAGGAAATCATCCACCTGACAAACATGAGGACAAAAAACAGGGAATATTAGTCAGATGATGTGACTAAATACTGTTTATGTAAAAAATAATCAAGCAATCCAAATTTTACAATTGATATTAACCATTTGATTCTGTCCAGGTAATTATAATTACTGTAGTTACAAAGAAAATGCTTATTTCTCATTGTGCGCAAATGTTACCTAAATGAAATATTTTACATGAAACTATACCTCCAGCAAGTTTACTAATAATAGGCCAACTTTTGAGATGCTGACTTTATTCAATGAAGTTTTTCTTTTTATTGGTGGTAATGCAGGGAGACAGACCAATTTTTGCAAGGCTTGAGGTGGGAATACAGAAAATAGCTGCAAAAAAAAGTTTATGTTCAATAATTCAGGTAAAAAATCCAGCAAAGTTTAGTCAGGTCATCTGGACGTTTTTTTTGTTTGGTGAGATGTTTTGTCCTTTATCCAAAGGACTTCTTCAATCTGAGGAGTCACAACAAACTCAGTCCCACAAGCAGCACACTCCCATAGTAGACCAACCAGTTTGCTGGTAACAAGATGGTTTCTGGGGCCCGCCCTCTCCCCCATTGACTCCTCTGAGGCAGCCATAGCCAATAATGGTTCAAATCGTCAAAGCTGTAAAAAAAAATCTTATTCTTATACTTTGTAATTATGTGACTAAGTACAGGTTCCAATGAAAGTGTAATCTTGTTGAGAGTTCGTAAATTTGAACATATTACGCCCATTCTCCATAACCTTCATTGGCTTCCTGTCGCCTACAGAATTCAGTACAAAACTGCTCTCATTACACATCAATGCTTACATGGAGCTTCACCAGATTATCTGAAGGATATTCTTATTCCATACTCATCCACCCGTTCGCTGCGGTCACAGAACAGTAATCTCCTTCACATTCCGAGAACCAAATTAAGGACCATGGGAGACCGGGCTTTCAGTGTGGCTGCCCCCCGCCTGTGGAACTCTCTTCCTGACTGTCTAAGAGCCCCACAGTCTGTGGTTGACTTTAAGAGCGGCTTGAAGACCTTTCTTTTCGACCAAGCATACTCTACCTCCTCATGATTCTACTTTTGATCTTAGCTGATATTGTTATTGATTTTAATTGTTTTATTATTTGTTTTATTGTCATTTAATTCTGTTGCTCCTTGTAGCACTTTGAGATTTTCATTAATGAAAAGTGCGTTATAAATTGAATTCATTATTATTATTATTATTATTATAATCTGAATGAAATCAAAAAAAGGCGTTCAATACAATATCAACTGGACTTAATCTTAATCTGAATGAAATATTGTGTTCAGTGCCACAGAAAGAGAAATAAAGACTTGCAACTGAATTTGTCACTGTATTACTTCAATTAGTTCAAAGGTAACAGTTACAACCAAAAAAGGTATACATTGTAATAAAATAATAATAATAAAAAAACAGTAATAAGATCTAAGATATGATATCCAATCCTGGTCCTGTATGCAAGAAAGTTCATACTCAATAATCCAGGCACCAAATCCAACAATTCTCAGAGTCAAGATTTGGTACCTGCTCAATGTGTGTATGTGTGTGTGTGCATATAACATGGTCTTACAGCTACACTTGCAAAAACAGCAGCAAGAGGTTAGAGCAGGTTGACACTTGCTCCACCAGTGGATGAACATATTCATGGAGGCATCCAGCTGTAATGTGAGCTTTGAAAAGATGCTGGGCAGGGCAATGTCAGGGCCCTCGCACAGATTAGACTGGCATTAATCAGACAGATGCGACTGACATGACAGTTTAACCTTGCCCATGAAGGCGCGCGCCGCCTTCCAGCTCCGATCCTTTGGCACACGCCCGTGTGGGGCCAGCAGCACCATCACAGCCGCTGCAACATTGATTACCGCTGCTGGAGGGTTTGGGAAAGCTTTCAGTTCAGTAAGATTCAACTGTGAAAGAATTAAAAATACATTTATGGTGAAACGATCAGAAGTCATTTGCAGTTAATAAAGTGTTATTCAGCTTGGACAAATATTGCACCTTGTTGAGGGTGTTGAGTGCTTCTACTGCAGCTGCCAAGGATGGCTCTGCCTTGGCTAAGTCACTTTCACAGTCTCTTTGTTTCAAAGCAATTTCTGCCTGCATGGCAGCAACCTGTTCAAAGTGTCCATAAAAGCTACATTTTAAGATGTTCTATATGCTGTATGATACATGTTGTAATATACCATGTGAACAACAGTGAATAAGAAAAACTAATGAACATTTATCTAACCTTTTGTGCTTCCACATCTGCAGCCTCTCTCTTCTTGCTAACCTTCTCACTCTGCAGTCCAATCTTTACTATTATAGCTTCAATATTGTCATTCTTCACGGTTAGCTCAGCTTCTTGCGATGCTAATTTTGCTTTTAGCTCTTCAACCTAAAACATATAGAACACGTATAACTCAATATGCAACCTATACAAAGAAATCAGAAATATGTCAACATTGGTCTTCAGGGTCTATGATGAGCTCCCCTAAACAAAGAGTGGAGGTGAACACCTGCGCAGCAGTGCTCTGGAGCTTCTGAAGGCCATTTTCAAGGTGGTTCATCTTATGCTGAAGCTGAGCCCGGCTTTTTGCCAGAAGGTTTCTGTGCAGGGTGATTTGATGGAGAAAGCTCCCGGGGGTGGTGTAATTGTACCTCTTCTCATTTCGTAGGTATTTTTCACTTGCCTGGTTGACACTGGTGTGAACGTGGGCCATGAAAAGACTGATGGATTCCTGGACTGCAGGCTATAAAAATAAGGAGACAAGTGCAGAGAGGGGAGAACGGGGTGAGCTGGATAAAGTACAGTTTAACATCCCTAACCTGATGGGCACTGAAATATTATCTTCATAAACTTTGAATTCATCTACAAGTTCTGCCATCTTACTTGGCTGGCCTTGACTTACTCAATCTAAAATTTAGGTGCAGCAAGTAGAAATGATTATACTTTGAAACCTCTGTGAAAATAATGTGTTTAGAGCACTGACATGCTGCTTGTAAAACATGCACAGTGTTTGCATTATATCTGGGAGCCTCCAACTTTCTAAACCTGCAACAGATGCGGCACGACTTTTCAACTAGGTATTCATCACAGGAAGCAGAAGGACACATCTTTTCTATTAATCACACAGCTAGCAATCAATTAGAGCTAAAACAAATGAGCAGAGAATATGAAGATCAAACCTAACCATAACTCACAAAAAGTCATTGTTAATGATCATGGATCCAACAGGCACAAAAATCATTATTAATTAAGATCTGACATAATGCATTTTGACAAAGCATGCTGGGTTGTGTTAAGATGCTAGGAAGTTCATTGATTGGCCTTGTATAACATCTATTAGCAGGGCATGTGTTTCTAACTTTAAATAAATGATCACTTCATTTCTTGTGCTCCTGCCTCCTAGACAAGATCAACAGTCCTTAATAACTTTAGATATAATGTCATATGGTTTGTTTCGGCTTTTTAAAACATTTGTTAGAGACTCATTCACTCAGACTGACACTATATTCAAAGCACCCTCAACATTGTAGAACTTAATGCTTCATTCTTGTTTCTTTCTCTTCGTCTCTTAGATACAACAACAATTTTGTTACTTCAGCGCCTGAATGTTAGACAAATTCTGCAACTTTAATCCTTTTCAGCTCTATATTTACCTGGTATAGGAGCTAAAGTTGTAGCTACCACATACTTGCCAATGATAATACGACGATTGCTACTACAATTGCAAAAAAAAAAAATGTTTCTGCACATAAACAGCCTCCCATTTACTCACAAACTAAGGGATGTACATGTTTGGCACATGTGCCCATTTTTGATAAGATTTTGTGGTTGTGACAGCTGGGCAACCTTTAGAGGGTCATTATGTGCTTAATCAGTCTTCTCTCATTACCATAAATGACTCTGGGTTGTGATCCTTCTACCGCTATGATGGAAAACATTGATATGCCTGCACTCACTGTGAGTCTCCAGGCATGTGTTCAGCAATTTGTCAGTACTTCGGTAGAGAACAAATGATGAAGGATCAATGGAAACGTTAATTTAGCTGCACAGCAGTAATTAAACAATCTTCATTGCAGTTTAAACCAGCCTGGAGCATCAGGGCACATGACAAAACAAGGCAAAACACTATCATATAAATATGTACATGTATATGCAATCAAATGCCCGACCTTAATGCCTTCAATCTCCTGGATGAACCTGTAACTGACTGACTGCAGAGCTTCAGCTGACCATGGATGAAACCAGTTGATTGTTGTGCAGTTGACAAGGGCCGGGAAACGACGAGCTCTGACACGCAGGGTGCTTCCCACAGGAGACAAGCACAGTACTACCTGCAAAGAAAGAAAGCAGGAAGACAATAATAATAATAATAATAATAATAATAATAATAATAATAATAATAATAATAATAATGAATTCAATTTACAAGTATAACGAGCTTTTCATTAGTGAAAATCTCAAAGTGCTACACACATTGAATGCTACACACATTCAAACACCGGTAGCGGCAGACTACCATGCAAGGTGCTTTCCAGTCCTACCGGGAGCAACTCTCAGAAGCATCAGGGGGTCTGAATAGAAATGTACTGTACAGTATTGCACATGTTATGCTGTGTTTTGAGCACAGCATAAAGCACATGTAAGGGTAAATAGAAACATGTTCACAACTCGAAAAGATCACAGTGAAGACTCCATAAGAAGGATTAATGGTGGCCCTAAAACCCCCAAATTGATCATTGTCACATTTAGATAGTAACAGCAGCCACATTCATGTGGGCTGGAGCAGACAGTGATGCCACCAGAGGCCTTGGTACAAAGACAAACTGGATGCCTTATCTCCACTCTGGGAGTTTCATTTTCTTCTTTTCAGTCCCCCATTTTTTCCAGGTTAGGTATTACAGCTTGATAAACACATTTGAAATTGTTAAACAGCAGCAGGTCTTTTTATTTTGTGGATCAAAACTACTCTTGCCTCTGAATAAAAATTATTATGTCCAGCATTTCCTATTTATACACCCATCGAGGGCAAAATGCCTTATGGTATTGTCTCCGTACGTCCATCCATAAATGTTCTCCTGTCTAGACCCAAACTTCTGATCCGCTTAAGGTAATTTAATAAAACAGCAAACACATATGGCTCATCGCTAAACAGTGTTGCATACACTTTCCATCACCCCACATTCAAGGTCAAGGTCAGAAATTATGGTCAAATGTCAAACAAGGTCTTTGCTTGTCTGGGCCATTGACTACTGTATAATAGTTTGTCAGTGTGTGTATAATGTGCCGCATATGGTGCTTTTGTTCCTTTTTTTGTTCTGTATGTTAGCTGTGACACGCTAGGATATGGTATTTTATTCTTTAATATATTCAGGTAGCAAAAATAGTTACACACTTTATTGGGGTTTAACCATTTCTAATTTGTTACAGAATAAATATGGGTCTACCTGTCATTATTCTCTAAAAATTCACCAGCATATTCTCTAAAAACTAAAATAATGTATTCATAAAACTATTTATAAATCAATAAAATTTGGTATTTTATGAAAAATAGATAATTTCTCTAATACACATCACTAAGATAAAGAACAGTTTAAGAGGAGGAGCAACATAATACAGTTAAAGCACTTCTGGATCTAAAAATATTACAGTAGTATTCTTAAAATTTGTACCGTGAGTTGTAGTTGCACTCGGTCTGTGAAGAATCTCCAGCAATTCTCCCTGTTGTCCAGCAGGCCCAGCTCTCGTACCTCAGCTCTCACACTGGTTACGATGTCTTCAATCTCCTCCTCGTTGAAGATCTCTGGAATTTCACCTGGAGGGAACGAATCAATTGCATCTGCAGCGATTTGACAACAGGCAGGTTAAATACAGTACAAGCTTGACTGTTTTCAGAACTGACCTGATGCCAGCAGGTGATTAATAAGAACCATGAAATGCTCATCGAGTATCTGTGCATCACTCAGGAGCAAAGCCACACGCTGATTCTTTCCTCCAGCCTTAAGAAGCAATTCTGCCAAATCCATCTAAGAAAAAAATGAATAAAATTTGACTCCAGACCAGGAATGGATACCAGTTGTGTAGTGGTCATACTAACATTGAGCTGACAGAATGTTTCGTTGTTCAACAATCAGTTATAGAGTGCCTTCATGTTTTAAAAGACTATCGAACCCCGGTGGATCGAACCCCAGACCTTCCGGTCCTGAGCCGGCTGCCCTGCCTCTACACCATCTCAGCCCCTATTAAAGTATTATTAAAGTAACTGCTGCATCAATACAGTATTATTGTCCTTAGAGGTGACTTGTAATTTTATCTGATAAGGGCCCTATAGGCTTTTTACAACTATATGTTGTTCTTCTACCTCTACCCCCCTCCCCCAAACATTCACTTACAGACAACTGAGAAAATCTCAGCACAAGTAAAATGCCCCCAAAAGTGACAAGGAACGAGATTGGTGAATTTACCGGTAACTTGCTTTCTGGACTCGATGGGTTATGTTAATTAAGCCTGCAGGGTCCCAGGTATGTTCTGTGCGTTATTATTTCAGATTAAATGTCTGTTCTTGCACTTTGTGAAATACACGTCTGAATAAATGCAACTTCTTTTTTTTCATTCTACATTTATTTAAACAGATAAATCACATTGAGCCTTGAAGACTCATTTACAAGTGAGATCTGTTTGGACAGACAATAAAAGTGGTGAAAAATGACACATAGGGTTTGGAGACAAAAAATTCCTAACACATTTTTTACCTCTGTTTGAAGGTCAAAAATTTGTTTATGAAAAAAATCTCACACACAAGCACTCGACAAGGCAGGTCGCATATCTTTCTGCTCTTCCCTCCCTAAGTTTTTCCTACTCCCTGCTTGCTTTTCGTCTCGTCTGCGACCCTTCAGCGCTCACTCGAACCAATATGGAATTAATCAATTGGGCTGTTTCTTCAATGGATAAGATTTTTTCCACGAGGCGGACCGTGTCAGGAGAAGCTGTCTGTCCCTCCGACACACACGCGGCTGGATACGTGCTGGACTCGTGGGGTCAGTGGCAGCCCATGTGTCTGTCCGTTCTGAGTGTCGAAGACGTGGAGGATTTGTGGATTATTGGATTATTGGTAGCAACTGCTCTGTTTTTTGGCGTAACCGGAGTTGTTTGTTATCGGAAGCTGAGCGAGGCTTCGGCGGCTATCAGAGCGCTGTCGGGACTGCCTGATCAGCAAAATTCTCTGAACCGGGTCGTGGGCTCCTCATCCCAGCTGCTTTATGAGCTCAATCGCACGATTGGTGCAGTGGTGGACCACCGTGCACCTGCTGTCCGTTTTGGGACTTGTTTGCAGCCACCCAGGATCGATCAAGGGACAGGTGGAAGCTCATGAAAGCGGGGCAGAGCAGAACCACATATTTGGATTTCTTTCGGCCATGAAACAGCACCCACAGACTTGAAGGCGGCAGTGGAAAAGTACACTGTGGTCTATTTGGATAACAAACAAAAACATTATCTGGCTTCTGCACATGTCCTTGAAGCGGGCTGTGGGAATCCATTCTCCTAGAGTGAGAAGTTGAAGAGCCCCCCCCTCCCCTCCCCCTCCCCAGAGATTTCTGTGAGGCTTCGGATAACACCCAGCTGCACACCTGCTGAACTTTGTGTTTGTCTGAAAGTAATCATGGACCCAATCTCCCTGCCATGCCGTATTTCCTTTGTTATTGTACCTAAATGTGCTCTGATATGGTTTTTACTGAATCACGCGGTGTCTTGAAGACAAAATGTGATTCATCTTTTTTAATATCAATGCTGTGAATCCCAGTGTTTCTGCTTGTTTTCCTGCTTTTGACCTTCATCTGGAGACAGATTGGGCCTGGCCGCGCTAAAAGTATATCAACGTGTTGAATAAACATGTCGTGTGTTGATAAAACATATCGTGTGTTGATAAAACATGTAATGTGCTTTGTTTTGCTGCAGCTTTTGCACTCACTCATTTCTCTCTGGATGCCTGCAATACATATTTACGTTGTAATCGGTGAAAATTGATGCAATGTTAATAAAACTCCTTGATTCCTTGATTCCTTGATAATGACGCCACATTATGCAGAGGGGGGAGGGGGGGGACTCAAAGGCGGTGAGCAGCCAGCACGCAGAGGCACTGCAGAGTTCAGATAAAATCACTCAGTTCATATACAGTAGTTCCCTCTGGAGAGATCTGTGCACACTCGGGGGGCGTCTGCCGAGGACAGTCCAGAGGCGAATCCAGAGTCCTGAAATGATGACAGAATGTTTATTCAGCTGGGCTCCTCTGAAAAGTCAGTGGAATTCCTCAGTAGAAGGGGGAGAACATCCGGTTTACAAACTTTTCCAGGCGTGTTGAGATAAGACGGCCTGTTAAGGCCAGTCGGGGAGCCGAAATTTCAGATAAACACAATTGTTTGGGGACAGGCAGAACTTTAATGACATCTACCTTCAGTCTGTATCGGTCCACTTGCTTCCTAAATGTCCAAATTGACCATACGAATGGAACGTGCCTGAGAAAATCCCAGAGATCTGATCCATCCAGCCAAAAGTCTGGGGTCTTGAGACATGAACCAAGCCATCATGTAAGGCAGGCAGCATGACCAGGTCCAGATTTGCTGCCGACGACTTCCTTATTTGTTGATAGACCAGGAACCAGCCAAATTCAAAAAGCAGGAACCAGTTATCATAAATCCAATTAAATATGCGTCCTTAAGATCCACAGATGACAGCAGAGATAGACTCATCATGAAATCTTCCAAGTCGATGAGATATTCAGCTGTGTGCATGCCAACAGGGCAAATCGGCTCGCCTACAGCCTGTCTTCTTTTTGAAGAAATGTTATCAGTTGTGTTGAGGGCCCAACTTACCAAATTGAAGTCCATAGTTATGATTTGGAAGATTTTGTAGAAGAGAGGCTCTCAGACAGTTTCACAGACAAGACAAAGCAAAAGCAAAGCGGAGACCGAGAGGATACGTCCGCCCTTGAGAAGAGCAAGTGTTGAAAGTTGACTTACACTTCGAAGCGACTTATATATTGTTTTTCCCTCTTCATGAGACATTTTTTGACTGATGCGACTTATACTGTACTCTGGAGTGACTTATAGTCTGGAAAATATGGTAATTGCTTTGTGCATCACTAAAGAAGGGGAGCATAAAGAAAGAAATCAATATCCAGAAGACAAGCAACAGTAAATCAACCATCTGGGTAAAGACTAAAATAAAACTCTGCAGGGATTTTTAAAGTGTTCTGAATTACTTTATTCATTTCATATTCCAGGAACAAAATTGTAGTTAAAAACATTAATTTTTCTATGAAGCTTACTGCTGACTTTCTGTTCACTTTTGTGTGTGTGGGGAGGAGGGGGGTGTTCAACTTTAAGTAAAAGTTTGTATGTACCTTAAGGTCCTGGATGTTGTAACCAATTCTCGGAGTGATTTCAAAGACTTCTACAGCGGATATGTAGGCTGCCAGGCGAGTCAGACTCTGTTTTCCACTTCCTCCTACTCCAACCAGTAAACCATGAGCCCTTGGAGCCTCCAGGATACGACTGATGCGACAGCTGATAACAATACAATCTTTGTTATAGCGCTGCAAAAAATATGCTCTTTCGCTGTAAATATATTTTCACCATGTTCAGTATGTTTAATGTAATTATTTTAATAATATTTGGGAAAAGACTTACACATGTTGCATAGCATCTTCAAACAACACCAGATTCATGGCTGGATAGAGATCATTGTAGCTTTCTAGTGCATCTGTGAGGGTTGTTCTGAGCATGGACCAGCTTGTGACAGGGACATAAGAGAGTCCAGCACCCATGTGGGCAAAACGGCAATAGAGGAGTGGCTGTTTGTTCACCGTTTTGTACTCCTGCGCCTGAAAGATAAGTATTATTTTTTTGTCACTGTGATTATCTTCCAATAAAAACAATTCTCTTTACGAGAATCTATAATGCACCTCAAAGCATTCACGCTCAGTCTCCATCTGGAGCTTCTGGAAGAGCTGAAGGTCTTTCGCATCTACCAGTCTGTCTGAATACACTCTGCTGGACTCGTGGAGCCACAACATCACTAGATCATTACTTTCTCTCACACTCTCCGAGTCAGATAAGAGAATGCCCTAAAAACAAAAAATAATTGTTAATATATATTTTTTATTATAACAGCTGAGTCCAGTGAATAAGGAGCCCTACCTGTAGTACATTAGATATGTCTCTGAGATTAAACGTGTAGTGAAACTTGATGGAGGTAGGCAGGAAATTATGAACCATCTTGTGATGAAGGGTTATGAGAGCTTGGACAACAGCTGCAGAGCTTCTCTGAACCAACAAACTGAAATGTTGCTGCTTCAAATGGCCACACAAGATTTGACTGTAGATTGACATCTGCGCCTCAGATGAAGGAAAGTTCACTGCAAACACTGAGAAATGTCGCTGTCGGGGAGAGCAAAGGCACAAGGACATTTTAGAAAATACAGAGCAATGTAAAAAGTAATTACCTAAGAAATATCTCTGCCTTACTGGCAAAGCCTTAAAGACCGTGTAAAGTGAATTTCAATATTTTCTTCAATAAACATTATAAATGTCATAATTGTAATCTTGTAAATGAGTAAAAAGTCTCAAAATTGTAGCTCAAATTAATTTTGGAGTTATAGATCAAACTTTGTTTAAAGATATGTCTGTTTCAGGATTTTTTAGGCGTGGTTTAAATGTGACCGTGTTTCGTCACACGGTCTAAAGCCCCACCCCCTGCAGCTCCAGCCGTATAAATTCGTTCTTCGGTGGAGCAGTTCACTCGCGAATCGCAGATAGCATCAGATAGCAATAGCATAGATATTTTGTTCATTGTTAGCTAGCTAATCAATTATGCCTCGTTCCTGTATCTTCCCTGGATGTCGCAATGGTCAGGGCACCCGCTACCGACCGTCTCCCTCCAGGACTCTCTCCGGACACCGCTGCCGCCTTTCCTGCACCTGACGGCGGGATAATGTCGCGTCCAAACTTAGTAAGTTGCCGTTTGTGCTTATTATTTTTTATTGCTAAGCCTGTGCCCTACAAGTTCACAAGCTCCTTTTTTGCTAAGAAAATGCGACAGGTCCATTGCATACTTAGTTATCAACGTGATTACTCTTTATTTTAATCACCAACACAGACCCCGCATGCGATGTGACCGGGTCCGACCGGGTGCAGCGAGTCCGCTCATCTTCTAAAATAGTGCTTATTATTAAACACATAACAGCGTAGTTATGAATTATAGTTGTGTCCTCAACGTTAAAAACAAAACCAGAGTTGTTAGTTACAGCCAGAACTCAGATAAAAACAGAGCAGGTGGATCTCTGCTGCACCTGTCTGCCTCTCCACACACAGTCAGCTCAGGGGGCAGGACACGGGCGCAGTACTGCGCTGAAACCATGCCCACGCGCTGACACGCCCCCAGCGTTTCAGACCAGGGCACAATTTTTTTTTTCATTATTTTTGAGACTTAATTTTATAAGGTAAACAATGTTTTTAATCAGTCAGATTTATATGGGTGATTAATAACACATATTTATGCCGTGTGACAAACTCAAAACACACATTTAATTTTACTTTACACGGTCTTTAAATGTCA